>OUQQ01000657.1:1599-12482 GCA_900404475.1 Spongospora subterranea | reverse complement strand
ATCATTGCGAATAGATCCTCTCGCGGAACGGTAAACACCCTACCGCGGCCAGCTGTTTCGCAATCAGGTTTTTGATAGTTTGCAATCTGAAATCAAAGTATGCCTTATGTACATGCGCGTTGATGGGTTTGTTCAACGCAATTGTTTCATCAGGTCGGCCCCGAACACCCCTGTGTCGATGATAAATTGAGGCAATAGCCGCGATGCTAGAAGATTCGCAAAAACAGCCACATTTTCTACAGGAACCAACGTTCCAACTCGCTTCAAGTAATCAATCGGATCTGTAGAACACTGCAAGGTTTCGTCCATATTGACGACATTGTCTTTTTTGTGGTTGTGCGTATCCTGGCGGCTGTCGTCCGCGCCATTACAGGACGTCCAATATTTTTCAACGTCTCCACACCAGCGGCTGGATGTCGTTGCCTCTTGCTTCTGGAAACGATTTTCAAGTTGTCTTTTTAGCAATAGATGCGGCTTTCCGAGCCCGAGACCAAGGCGGTTTTGAACTCCAACTGCTTTTGAACGTATTTGATGATAGATCGGATGCCTTGGTGACGAACTTGCAGAGAATTTTTTCGCTCAAACTGGAAGAGTTATCACCTTTCTGACACAGAAAACGCTTCGACTCTGGCACAATAACTCGGTCCCAAAACGTGTCGGATTTTTGGCCAGTACCCTTGGCAGGGTCATTGAGCAATGGTGTGATGTTCGAGTGAAGACGGTAGGGCGTCGTCCACACAGCCACACATCGACATCATTTTAATGCCTGTTGGCCCTGTTCTCAGTGTAGTCCGTACACACGTCAACAACCCGGAGCAGCCTTTCGCTGTACACTGTACAGCAAGTGTTCAGAATAACAACAAGGGAATCTCCGTGCTCGATCACTTTTTTGCCGCGCGTGTCAAGTTATCTTAGTGCATGGCAACACGTGATAAGCCAGTTTGTCTGGGGCAGTAGTAGCACATTGGTGGCCTTTGATGCGATTCCATCATGGACCGATCGGGACTCGAAGACGATATCGATTTAACTGGCATTGAGGATGATATCTCGGCGTTTCAGTCCGATGCACACGTCCGGAAAGCGCTGGCAGAGGGGGTGGATTTACGGCAATATTCGAGCCAGATCGAAGAACAGCTCAAAGCAGCTGAGACATTCGCTGTCGACCAATGTAGGCTTTATTCGGGGTAAAAAAACGTTTGCCGACTCTCATCAACAGTTGTACAAAACGCGGATTGCGTTGCTGACCTATTTCATGAAATCAAGACCTGTGACTCAATTCTGGAGAGCATGGAAACAATGTTAGGATCAGCATTTTGACGGTACATGTTCTGAGACCAACGTTCTTAGGCTAAGGGGTTTCCAAGAAAGCTTAGGTGGTATCAGCTCAGATATAAAGAAGTTGCAAGTTGAGGTACGAACGATAGTAATATTGATTCACACACAGTAAGTCTGCATGTATAGAGCCTATCAATGAATGTGAAGTTAAAGAATCGAAGAGCGGCGGAACGCAAACTATCGCTCTTCATCAACGTCGTTGTAATCAGCCCAGACTTAGTCAAGTACCGCTGTGCTTTGTGGACCTGAAACTTCGTTTGACACTGATCGGTTCAAGGGGAATTTGTACTGATCCCATCGATGAGCGCTACGCCGATCATTTGGTTCAACTGAATGCGAAGATTGAATATCTTCGTAGTCCACATCCACATCCGTCCCTTTCGGAAACGGCTGAACATGTGCAAACACTCACTCAGAAAGCTGTCTGTTCCTTGATTATTTATCATGCTTTTTTCTCACCTTTTACTCAAAGGTAGCACGTATCCGGCAGTTTCTTCTGCAGAAAATACAGGCGTTGCAGAAGGCAAAAACCAACATTCAAGTCAGGCAACAGGTGCTTCTAAAATTCAAATACTTCAATGAGTTTTTATCCGAACATGCCAAGCCAATCGCTCTTGAGGTTGACAAAATGTTTTTGATGTGAACTCTTGTTAAGGCAACGCTGTTTTCAGGTGATAAATTTTTATTCGAACGCAGTGTCGGCACTGTTGTCAAGCTTTTTCCATGGGTATATAGAAGATTTACGGTCAATCCAACTGAAACGCTCCGGGAAGAAGGTGAACAAACAACTCGGGGCTTGCGTTTCAAAATGGTTCAATTGCCACCATTGTAGGGTGCAGCACCGGTTGCTGATAAGACAGATTTGCTGTGCGCAGAACTGTCCAAAACTGGAAGTTTATTTGGAACAAAGAAAACGGAACAACATCTATTGAGTGTACTTACCCTTGGACAAAGGGGCAATGTAAGTCCCTTTTTTGAAAGTTCTGCTTCCGCTGATATGCCAGTAGGTACTTATAGGCCCATCTTTTAATCCTGGGTTCAGTAATGATAATGATCAACCACTTGCATGGGAAGACGTTTGGGATTCTAACCTGCACCTCTTGGTTAATTCCGCTGCTTCCGAGTATCAGTACATATCTGAATTTTTTGATAATCGTAACTTATTTACTCCAATATTTACAAAGTCTATTGGTACTGTCACTATCATTGTGATTACGTAATTTTTCTCAATCTATGAGTTAGGTCTTATCCAGACAGAGCTTGAACAATATCTTGCTTCGTCGTATGACATCATTGGTGTAGTACTAACGGTAATTCGAATAATGATGTTGCTGAACACATTTCCCACAACTCAGCATCGTAGGTTCGTGTTTGTGATAAACACAGGAAAGCGCTTCTAGATCGGAAGAGTACAACGGTGAGTTGGGTTCCCTTTACTCTGAAGAGAAGTTTCATTTCTGCGTAGACGATGACTTTCCTGGACCATATGTTTGATCGATTCAATTTGCTAATTTGGCCTCGGTTCAAAGTAAGTAGAATTTGGGTGAAAAGCAATGTAATATTAAGCCTTGTTCAGATATTATTCGATGCCCACCTTGCGAGTCTAACCAGTTTCAAAGCAAACAGCTCAGACTGCTCTGTTAACTCGGTTCATTTCTTGTCGCGAAGGTCGCTGATGAACCTGCTCTTTATGTCAGGTTGCTATACTAAATGGTTTTAGATTCGGGGCCCTCTGTCATGCTCTTGTAACACTTAATTCTTCTCCTTTCAAAAGGTTTAAAACAGCTTTTATTTTGTCTAGCGGGTTCTTAACCATCTTCTTAGCGACGAGATTATTCGATCGAGTTTATCTCGGATACGCAACGATTTCGTGTCTGTGCTGAACCAAATAGCTTCATCCTTGCCCACTCGGTACGCTGTTTACGCTGTTCTAACTATCTTTCTGAATTTGCTGATTTTTTTCTAGGGATCGACTGGTGTTTCTCATTAATCAACTTCAACATATCTCATTCGAGTTAAAATCGGTGGTAAGTTTTTGTCGTATGCCTGTTTAAAGTTGATAGAGTTTTTATTTTACAGAATGGGTCTGATGAATCTGTCGCTTTCGAACTATTAGCTGACCAACATGTCATCGCATTTGCTGAATCAATACTTCAGTCTCAAGAAGAATTCCGACGAATTGTTTCATATGTTAAGAAAGCTGATGTAAGTATTTTTTATAGCCTCTCGTTTGGACTGATTGTGTGGTAGTCGTCTTCTAATGAGGTAGACCCATCTGATACGATGAGTATAGTCAAAACTTTTGCTTTACGATGGCGACAGGGTATTCAATGCTGGTTTGTTGTCTCGTCGTGCCTGATATACGTAATAGGTATCGACGATCTGTGCAATAACCTTTGCAATGGGCAGTTCACCGCCAATGGTACTGAAAATCGATGGGAGGACTCTATTTTAAGACGCACTCTCATGCATTTTCTGATGTATTATCAACGTTTTGATGAGATCTTACGCGATCCATCGTTGGGTTCTAGTCCTTCTCTCATTGAAGAACTTGTCCCAATTCAAACTGTTGTATATCAAGTGAAGAAGAAAACAGATCCAACTAGACATTAATAACTCAATGTATATTTATATGAATATTGCGATTAATTTCGGTAATGCTTGATGATTATCGCTATAGATGAACGTTGACAGCGATACAGCCTTGTGTCTGATTTTACAATTTTTGCGTCAAGCACACGGTCACAAATGCATCGTGGAAACAAAACTTAGCTCATGAAGCCGGGTAGGTTTGTCGAAACAGCGACATGGATGCCTTTTGAGTGACGTGACGATCAGCATCAGCTAGTTGACATTGATTGCCAGGGATTATCCGTAACGGCGGTTTAAGCAGTAGAAGAGGTCCTTTGTCATGGACATTACTCACTCAGATCCAAACGTGGACTGGCACCATATCTTCCAGCTAAACTGTACTGATTAATTCTGAAAGTCGCTCTCATTGCTTAGCGAACACTTGGAAAACTTAACAATAAGGTCCTACGAGATTATTACCGCATCTTTCAAAGAGTACGAATCTGATGGATAGTGTTTAATTAGGGAACATACGATATGAACGACATCGTCTTTGCAAAGAATACTGAAATCTGGCTGTTCTTCAACAGCGCGAATGAAATCGCCAATCAACATCTTTTTGACAGCTAAGATCTCGTTTTGATGATGAAGACCGGTTTCTCTGAAAATTTTGGCAAAAAACACCTGTTTTACAAACCTTTCGCCAGTGCACGAGCTAAATACAATTGTATATCAATATCAATGAACAAAGAGGATACATCGCCTTGTTTACTTGACAGCTGCATAATGTCCAAGTGAAACGAGTTCGGGGTGAACGTCAATACCTGCTTCTTCTTTAATCTAATTGACACGTTGGTAGACAATAACAAAAAGAAGACAAGAATACCTCGCGTCTGGCAGTATCTTGAATGGATTCACCAGATTCACGTTTGCCACCAGGGATCTCCCAGCCCCGACTAGATTGCAATAAAAATGATACCATGTTAAACAGAACTTGTAAAATATACCTATGATGCTTAACAAGAACGATCATATCTTGATCCAGAACAGCGACTAAAGCCGCGTCTAGAGGAATATCAACCACAANCAAGAATACCTCGCGTCTGGCAGTATCTTGAATGGATTCACCAGATTCACGTTTGCCACCAGGGATCTCCCAGCCCCGACTAGATTGCAATAAAAATGATACCATGTTAAACAGAACTTGTAAAATATACCTATGATGCTTAACAAGAACGATCATATCTTGATCCAGAACAGCGACTAAAGCCGCGTCTAGAGGAATATCAACCACAAGGTTGAGGAATTGATTCGGTTCGATTACCAGCTTCTTTATATACAGTTTTAGTGACCGTATAAGTTATCTCTTGCCCTGATCCACAAAGTTAAGTCCATTCACAGGACGATACTGTTATCTACCAGGATAAGAGCCCTCAAAAACAAATGTAGCAGTTTCTTTGCCCCGCATCAGATAATCCCATGGACTATGACAAACGTTCGTGGTGGCGTCTTCGATACTAACGGTGTCCTCAACGTCGTCGCCTACGAAAATTGGAGACATATAATCTAGGTATATGAACTATAACCGACCGACAAGCTGTTCGTCATCATGTACGAATCGGGGCTTATCGATACAAAGAATTGTGGCGGAACGACTGGCGTTTACATTGTGATAAGCGTGTGCAACTAATCTCGGCCACATCAAAATTTGACCGGGGCATATATCACGATTTTGGCACTGGACGCCAGAACAGGTTATCATTTCCACTTCTGCCATATGATCATGTACATGGCGGGGAATCGCCCCTTTGGCATCGATAGATAAGAGATAAAGTCCAGCATCATCTACTTCATATATAACTTCTGCATGACCCCAGTTTTGGGCATCCCTGGAAGCGGGACCTTGAACAAAAGTTCGAAAATCGAGTCCAAATGACTACCTCGAAAAAGTATACCTTGTACAGGCTGTTTCTACGCCGTTAATTGACGTGAACGCTGGTATGGATGTTGTGGAGAAAATTGTTCGGCTAATAAGACGAGACGCCTATGACAAACCCAGACTTTATAAACAATTTCCGTATTTGAGAATGTGGGCAGTACTTGAGCGCAAGTCTGCACAGGAAAAAACGCTAGGACAAACGCGGCGTAATCGACCAAGGCAGGCAGCGTGCAGCTCGTCTTGTGCAATTGCAATTTCAGGCGAACCCATACGTGGGACATTGATCGCAGAACAGGCATACATATTGGCACCGATAACGAATACATTAGATAGAATATGATTGTGAAAGATTTCAGAAGACGGTTCGGACATTGATGGTATGTAACATCATGGTCTGTGTATGAGCCTGTGCGGCTGTGACCATATTGACAGTTGACACACTCTTCACCGTAACATTGCGCGCCGAAAAAACCTGGAAGGGCAAATGGAATACGTACACGTACTGTTCTCGTACTTCAGGTGAGCGAGCAAGAAATAAATGATCAGGCACAGGCCACAGCATGTGTTCTTAAACTTCTAACATGGCCTCTGATATCACTTTGATTCCTCAATTCGTTTTCCTTTGTAGAATTTGCGATGTCTTCGTGTTCAACAATGTGATAAAACATCTAACACGAAACACGGTCGCGTCTTCCTGTCGGAGCCATACTTTAGTCACGAATCCGTCCAATGTCTGACACAGGCACTATTTGACGTCTCTCTATCCAACGCCACTCATCGTTCACCCATCAAGTTCTCAACTTCTCATTCTGGGATTGTGAAATATGCATGGAGCCATTTTTTGGAATTTGGAACATATCGTGTCTTGCTCCAACCAGGAGGTCGCCGTTCCTTAAAGCTTAAATTCGGAAGACTGATTTTGAAATACATGGATTGCTGGGAAGTGGACGTTCGTTTACACTTTAGGCTCACCATGCTCAATTATGTGACCAAAGATAATTTTGCAATCAGTTCAATCATTCCTGTCAACGATTATCCGCGCAAAAATCCTTGCTCCGAAGCGCCATCAATCTCGAAATTTGTTAAAAGCATCACTTTCTTGCCTAACGCATCGTGGTTTGTTGTGAACTCCGAAAACATGTTTTTGCCTTGTGAAAATAAAATACTTCCAAACCAGGTTCTGAAGGCCTTTGAAAATTTTCAGACGCTTGAGCCGCTGATGGTTGGTATGGTATGGTATACAAAGGATCGCGGGTTCTTATGGGTTGAGTAAGCCTGTGTACTACCAGGCTTTCCCTACTTCCGCCTGGCCGCTACAAGTAGCTTGGGTATCCTATGAAGGAACTCAGCAACATAATCTGTCCTAACGACCACACAACCTGATGGTTGAAGTTGTTTTTTCCAGTGCTTTTGAGCGCGAATGACCCTGTTCAATATATGGAAATTGCAGACGCTGGACATGTTCGAAGCAGGTTTGCTGAGCCCATAAGCGACCCATAATGAGAATGTACTACAGTACATTTCAACCCGATCGCTGTGATGGAACTGAAACGCGTCCATCGCAACAGTTGTGATCAATCTGGGGTGCCGGATGATTGGTTCATTGGCTGAACCATGCACCCATGCAGGCAAGAGTTTGTGAGTCGTCAGTATAATGATACTGATACCGATAGTCCCACCCATATGCAGAACGTCTTCGCGTTATCGGATATGGGAAAATGTTCTTTCAAGGATCTTGTTGCCCACCTTATTTGCAAATCATGTACTCGGAATTCTCGATCGTGATCGGCATTACTCCTGCTATATTATGAAATTTATTATTACTGTTCGCGTATATTTTTATAAGTTGTATACGCCTGGCCATGGGTTTCCAGGAGCAATGCATTCCCCTTCTTTAATACATGAAGCCAAGCATTCCGTAGTGGTGATAAATTCAAAGCCCTGGAAGAATCCTGCATAAATATCAAGAATACCAGCTTCACCGTCAGGGAACATATAATCCGAATCACGATGCATGATGATGGCCGACTTCCATTTTTGAGAATACATGCAATATTGCTGAACCACTCCTTCGAAAACGTCTTCTGGTCCAGCTTTAACGCCGTTGTTGGCATTGACTGTCCATCTGCACGGCATATACGGTTATGACCGAGCCCATCATTGATGACCATAACCAATAATCTTACGTCATCACAGAATAGCCATATGAGTTAGCCTCCAAGGTGAGCTCGTGGCTGAACTCTCCCATTGGCGGCGAGAACTGTGTAATCGGCACATCCAAATTACACACATCGTGTAGCCATGAAGGTACAAACTCCATCTCCATTTTGAATTCTTCAGCCGTTAGACTCGTCATATCCTGGTTACTCCATGAATCTGTTCCACGTTCAAAATCACTTTTAAAGGCCCTGCGGTTGGCATACAATGCTGAATGGAATGTCCTAATCGTAAAATTTTACGAATAGTAGGGCACTGCTTTGGTCCTGATGGACTCAAGAAGAACGTGGCTTTCATCTTCAACCTGGACAGATCCGACAACAAATAGTCGATAGCCGGGCTTTCTAAAGATGTGGCTTCAAACGCCAAGGCGATGGCTTTACGGCTTCCGCACCAGTTGAAACTTGATACATCACCAATGGTGATAGGTGGGCGCTTTCCTTTTGGCTCTGTTTGCTTGCAGGACGGTTCGCTTTGTTGTTGCTTCTCCGGGAGGTTGAAAACCGACTTTTTTGTTTTTGGTTGAGCCATTTCTAGGCACATCGAAAATTCATTGCAGTGAGCGGGGGTACTCCCACACCTGAAAAACAAACAGTTTGTTTCATAAAATGAGAATGAAAGTCAAAAGCACTACCATTCATATTGGCTGCAGCAATTGCCAGCGGTGCAATCGGCATTTCCGAAGCTGGGACCACAACGCCAATCGGCTCTAGGGGGGTTCGAGCACAGATCGGCGCTAGAATGACAAGAGAGGGCATACAGCGCAATCAAGAAAGCGATCATTTCTTGCACAATCCCATGAAACTTTGAACCCACAGGAATCGGGCAGATTGCACAATGAGCGTCAGATCGATCATGACCCCGGAATTAGAACTGAAACATTTCACCCCCGAACCTGTGACGACCAGCTGAACAAACAAGCCATGCTCTATATCGCGGTGCCCAAACGACAGACAAACACGTGAAGAAACGAACTCTTCTATGTTACTCTGTGACTGTAACGTGGGCGGATAGATTTCAGTCGAGGGCATGACGTGGGGAATATCGGGGGAGGGATGAACCCATTCAAGACACGCGGATCATGTGTGTAGAGATGTTGTGGGCCGATACGGAGTGACGGGTCTGACAACGACGATAATTACTGGTTATTTAGTAGGGCGACAAATGCCTGGTAGCTCTGTTCTAGATCGAATATACACTGTCTGGCCTGATCTGTGCTGAGCTCATCGCTAGCCCGCATCTGGTTTAGTATTCCCAACCACGACATGACCTGCAAAATGTATCTATTGGAGCAGATGATTGGAAAGCCAGCGATAATCTACCTTGACTTTTGAAATATGGTCAGGGAGAACTAGAGTAACCTGAAGCTCAATATGATGTCCCAGAACTAAGTCGAGAATTGATAAGTTAACGGACCTTGTTTAGACTGTCCATCAAATCATTCAGGTGCGGGTAGATCTCATCAACCGCATACATTTCTAACTTGAGCGAGTCCATGGTCGTAATAAAATGCTGAACTGTTTCCGCGACCTGATTCGGTAAATTAATCTGCTGCATCCCTCATGACACCGACGTACATATAACTCATGAGGACGCTGTGCTTTGCTTGAAACATCACCATGTTGAACTGTGGCGGGAACGCCTGCAATAATCAATCGCTTATATGCAGCAGGGCATTGCATAGCATATCGTCTGCAATAAACGTCAACACATACGTTATGAATGTAAAACAAGACATACGCCATGAATGCTTCTGTATCTGGCTCAAAATCGTAGACGGCGTCCTAATTTTACAGGTGAAAATCCCGAAGACATGGGAAAACGTGTTGAATAAAAACGGACTTTGACAGTTTTGAATTGTGCAATAAGTTTTGCGCATGCAGGAGCATATTCAGCTGCAGATACTGCATCACGTACATAAGCCGATTCAAGATGTTCCGTCGTCACAATAATGGCATATAAATCCGCTAAATTCTCAGTTCTATTTACGTATGTTCACGGAGCGGGTTTATGGCCATATCGCAAAACCGACCGACCTGGATCGTTCGTCCCTCGATGTGGCCAATTTGACCTCGACGTTCTGGTCGGCCATTAGCGATCATTTATGATCCCTGTGACACTGTGAGTGAGTGTGGCCTGCCTGGCCCACGGCTATTGTGTGTGTGCCCCTGCGCAAGCAAGGGTCATGTTCACTCTTCCCACATCACTTTACGGGACAGCCTTCAGATCGTCGAACTGATGAAGCGGACGCTGGCTGCCGCAGGTCGGTAGTTAGAGTGAATGTGTATTTTGACACTGAAGGGTTGTAGTGCGTCTGAAATCAATTATGACTTTTAACAGATTTGTTTAGACTGAAACTGATAGGAATAACTTGTCGGCGTTTGGATTGTGTCTTATGTGATTGTTGACGCTGAATCGTTACATTAGACTCGACATTTTGATGAATACGATCGCATGCGTCCATCAGCTCGCATGTCAGCTCGTTTATTGCATCTGGAGTTAACGGAACTTCAGCATTCTTATCTAATCGTGCTTCTGGTGAAAAGACATGAAGGAATTCGTTTCAAGCGTAGTTCGGCGCTGTATCCACTGTGTTCGCCAACGTGGAAAAGTTGTTCCAAGACCTTGAGCCATGCAATCCATGCATCCAGACCTAACCAGGTAATCCACTACGATTTTTTATTCATAGCAAAAGTACCGAAAAAAGACGATCTAAGTCAATTTATCGAGTTGATCCCCTGCAAATCAACCGATCATTATGTTACAGTTCATGGACTCATTGATTGGTTTAAGCGATTCGGAATCGTCTTTACCCATGTAT
>OUQQ01000186.1:0-26591 GCA_900404475.1 Spongospora subterranea | reverse complement strand
ATAGATCTGTATGTTACACAGGTCAACCTCAGTTTCATTAATTCCAATGGTCTCTGTTTTACATCAAGGAGTTTTTCTTGGTTGTGTTTTGTCTGTGTATATTATACATTACCTAGGAGTTATTAATGTGGATGAGCACTATCAGATTGTCCCTGGGAAGGAACGGATCATAATTAAGAGCACTGGTTAAGGGACGTCGTAGGCGAATTGGGTAGTGTTGGGGACATCATCGAGTGTCGAGCCATTGAAGGCGCTGTTCTAAATTGGTCCCGCTGGAGGGTTTTGATGCCCCGCTGCCAGAGGCGTCCCTTGTCGCGCCCCTGGCAGCTGCCCTCAACCAATGGGGCCTTTTTAGCGCCGCTTCCATTACTGGTATCGATTCGGCCGGATTACCCACAATGGTCAGCAATGATGGCAGATATAGCGACCTTACCATGCCCAAAAATTCTGATATAATGACAGGGAGGATCTGATATAGCGGTGCTGCTATTAGGCTATGAGACGAAGATCAACATTATGATGACGGCGGCTCTATGCGCGTTATGCTCAATGCTGGGTTCGTTAATCCTATTCAGTGCTGGAAGGCTTAGAGGGGAATGGGCCTTAACCAAGCTGGGCGTTTCTACCACACTATACGCGTATATGAAAGGAATACTGCATCGAGGCGCTTGGCTTTTCGTATTTATTGCTGCCCTCGGTACGCTTTTGTCAACTTCCCCTTTGAACCTATAATATCAAGCAATGGAGCAGGTCCTCCACCCATTCCTAAAAAAGCTATGGTTGTTGTCGCCGGAAGTGCTCATGTCAGGCTGGCAGTTTTCGTTCCTTTCATGTTCCTGGGACGATTCGTGCGATACTTCCTAATCGGCTTCATTGGCCGGCAATATGGTCAAGTATGGCTGAGGGTTTTTTTTGGCGTCATATTCATCGGCTCATGTCTTTTTAGGAGGCCATGTCTTTTATGGACGAATTCCGAATGCTTATAGTGATCACTGCCCTGTGTTTTGTCGCTGTGGCGGTAATTGGCATGGTGTTTTTCCACCTTCGAAGAAGGAATCGCCGACTAAGTGATCCAGAAGCTGATCAATTGGAAGAGGTCAATAATTTAATTTAAAGTCGTAGAATAACTTAATCGAAATGACATCTCAATGTTAATGCTTTCAAAACAATTTTATTCCCTTAGCGACGTTTTTGCTTCTTGCCCGAGGTTGACGCAGTAGCGGACGGTAATGGTTGCGATTGTGCTTTTTGGCGTTGGTTATCAAGATAATTTTTGTCTTCAGTACCACGATGTGCTCGAGTTCGCCCAGATCCGGCTGCTCCCGCCGGAAGCGCGCCCTGTGGGCCTTTACTGAGCCCTTGACCACGGCGACGACCTTTCGTCCTTTCGTATCGTGGAAGCCACCTTTCTGGATCAGGAGGCGGTCCAGGATTCGCAGGGTCGAACCCCCTTGGATACCTTGGCGCTCGCTTCTTTTTTCTTTTCTTAACGACAGCGGCAACCGAAGGAACTGAATCGTCGACAGTCGACAACTTTTTTTTCGAAACATAGTTGGGAACGGCCGAAATTTTTTCCTCTAACGATGAAATATCGTCAGCCGACAACTCGGAAATCGGCGGCAACAACTCGATGACTGATTCGGGGGGCAGCTCTCCATTACCAAAATAGGCCGAAATAAGCCTTTTGAGTATGTGTGGATCTCGAGGAAACACCTCAAACCCGTTAAGAAGAACAGATCTCGCTTCATCATACTGCACAGTAAAAGTCAGCATCAATCGAAGACACAAAAATGTTAATCACGAAAATAATGACCTTTCCGTCTTTGATAAGAGCATCCCCTAACTTGGAAATGAAAATCTTTAACGCGGGAGAGGTCGAGTTATTTTTCAACATATAGGCAACAGCGTCATGCAGAGTAGATATTTGAGAAGATAAATCTTGCATTGATACGATTAAAGCCACAAATGCCGGCTGATACCGAATATGACTTGTGGCGAAGCTGCTTAAAAGTTCTAAACCCTTAGCTTTTTCGTTTCTGTCAACGAAAATCTGAAGTAGAGCCAACCGCGAAACCAGATTGGTCTGGCCCCGCAATTGCTGTATTAATTCGTCACCTTTTCGCTCCTTCAAAAACGCGGCACACCAAAGTGACAGAGCGAATCCATCAGATGGGGTTTTTGATAAAAAAGATGTGGAAAACTCAATGCAATTCTTTGTCTTCTTCTCGTAGAACATGAGAAGAGCCCGGTTTTTTTCAAGCGTTTCTTTTTGATGTTCCGTAAGCTTGGATTGGTCGACTTTCATCGCTCGTGCCAATCTTTTGGCAGAGTCGAAATGTTTCTCATCCTTATGCCTCAACGACATCAGATTCAACGATGCGACAGCAGCAGCAACTGGCTGTTGTTTGGCGGGGATCGAATCAAGAGCTTGGTGATATATGTCTTTCGCTTCCGCAGCGAATCCTCGCGCCTATAGATTTACAATCAATTAGGGAATGCGTTGAGAAAAACTACCACAATTTTCCTACCTGACGCACATACGCCAGTTGCACCTGCATCGGAATCAACTCCTCTTGAACTTCCTCTTCACTCAGATCTGATTTCTTGCAGATATCAATAGCCTGCAGCAAATACTCTTCCGCTGCTGGCATATTATCTGCTGAAATTTGACGACAAGCAACATTATATACTATAGCATGCGTTCGGCAATCGGTCGACAATTCATTGAGAATGTTAACGGCTTCCTCAGGCTGGCAAACCGCTGTGTAATTAGTCAGGATCTCGAGCTTCGATTCAGGGATCAATTCGGGATCCTTTAAAAAATTCTGATAGGTCTTAGCGGCAATGGAATAGTTTCCCATACGGGACGAGAGGAGTGCCGAGAGGTGCAAAACAGACGCGTCGTCAACTGAGAGTGTCTGCAAAGTTTCCAGGGCTTCGGCGTTTCTCTTGAGCCGATACAGAAGATATGCACGCTCAAATACGCAGACGGGAAGAAGAACTGGATTACACTCAAGCACTGTTTGGGCTTCGGCAAGCCGATCAAGCTGGAGGTGCGCCACAAGCAAACAGCGGGCGGCGGTTTCGTCATCCGGGGTAATTTTCAGTATCTTCGTGCAGCAGTCGGCCGCATCCCCATGGGACTCCTCCTGGATGGCCCGATTCAGGTCGGCCCATAGCGATTGTGTTTGCAGCTGGCGCGAATCGGATCCCGAATCGGGATTCGGTGCACCACCAAACATGACGGACTTTACCGAATGAGCCGGGCAGGGCGGGGCTGGGCCAAACCTTCATCAGAGGGCACGGCGGGACCCACCTCATCGCTCGTCAATCCAAGATCCTCCTGGTAATCTGTCTTCACGTCTATACACGATTGCGATTAAAAAACTTGTACAACTCTACGCCTGTTCCATTTCGCGTTTTGTTTTTTTCTTTTCGGGAAGCTGCTGTTGACGAATCTCATGTTAGGAGCGAGAGTTTCAGTTGAAATCGCTCAATAATTTATTTCGGATGGGCTGGAGTCGAGATAGTAGTTGTGGAAAAAGGGCATATATGAGGCCGATGTTCGCCTGGGGTTTGATGCAGAATGTGACGATTAATGGCAGCAGATTGAACTGAATGATGATGACGTTATCGAACTCGCTCGTCACTGAAAGCGTGTCGCCTAACTGAAGCTTGTTGAACTGCTCTAGCGCGTTGACGAACGTGGTCGCCAGCCACGGGTCAATATCAAACGACGAACTCGGGGAATCGGCGCGCGCTAATATATATAAATACCCGATTATCAACGACGTCAACATATCGACAGCCAGCCAAAAGCATAGTCACCAATCAGTACGCCATCCTTATCGTTCAACAAGATCACACTGGCCCGAGAGAGGTCCAACACCTCCTCTAGCGTGTCCTGCAGCACGACCATGGCGCTCATTTGGTCGGGCACTGGGGTGTTAACGCTTCCCAGTAGAGTGTAACACTAAATCCGTGTCCGCTCAGCCGGATTTTGGTCGAAGGCGGAAAAACACCCAGCTCGATTTGCCTCACAAGGGCGCACCCCGTTTACTTTGGGGGAGAGTGGCTCAGACCAATGATGTTAAATATGATTATTTCGTATATATTGTGATACAATGGTGAATATCGTAAAATCTACCCATCAGTAGTCAGTACTGTTGGCATTTGATGCAGCTGCAGTCTGGTGTTCGGAATCGTGTGTGCGTTCCCCCTGAGGATCATGTCGAGTTTGCCCAGGTACAGGGCGGCCATCGAGACCCCCACTCCAACGTTGATTCCCAGGCCGCGTAGTATGACCAGAACGGCCGGGTTCGCGTCGAGAAGATACAGCAATGGCAATATCAAGACGGCGTATATAGAGATGAACATCAGCGCGACAGAAATGGAAGGAGATTCGTTGAAATCCGCCGGCGCCGACCTAGCATGCCACTGAAACCCACCAAATATCAAACACCAATGCCGGCCCTCAACATCAAATGAACTCACAGCTAATCTGGCGCCCCAGGCAACAAAAAGGGCACATGTGGTCAGGATGACGGCTACATATACATCATATGTTGTGCACTGATCCAGCGTGATCGTGTGATCATCAGGGGCGTCGGTAGGGATATCAGTGGCGGGCAGGACCACGCTGACCGATGGGAACATGATCGAGTGGATGGTTAGGAGCGCGACCATCGCCGAGACCATTGCGGCTACTCCCTTCAGCAGCAGTGAGTTTGGTATGGAAATCATCCTAATTGTGTCGGAAACAAAAATCTGCCGAGAAAATCTCTCAGACCACAGTGCAAACAAATGGCGTTTGCCAAAATGACCTTATCAATTCGGTAAATTTTCATCAGCAATGGACTGAGCATAATGCTGAAACCTAGACCAGGCAACCACCAGCGAAGCTCGCATATGGCGTTAGCGTTGGCACCGTTAGGCAGAATGGAGAACACGATCGAGCCGCTGGACAAGACCATGGCGCCAGCGATGTTGATCAACAGCAGGGTTGGGGATGATGCCCTGATCATGGCCGACCTCCTGTTGCGCCAGATCAGACAGGTCGACATGACCAGGAACCCCATCACGAACACGTAGCTGATCATGATGATCGGGAACAGGATCCAAGGGTAGAAATAGCGAACGTACAGGGGCTTGTACCGGATCGGGAACCGGACCGATAACGGCGTGTAGCACAGGAATACGGACGACAGGTCGCGTCCGATCACATTGATCGTGATGAAGGGCGCCCGTTTGGCGACAGAGATCACCCAGGTCGCGTTGATGACCAGAGACTGGGCGCCAGAGATCAGGCCGTATTCTGGCGACAGCGTCACGAACTCGCTGTCGGCGGGATCGGCTCGCCACGACACTGCATAGGGCCCTTGGTTCATGAGAACGGCCTGCATCGTGATCGGCTGCGACAGTTCCGAGTCCAGCAGCGCATCAACCACGATGGCGCTGATCGCCCACAGATCCTGCGTCTGGACGATCTTGAAATCGACAACCGTGTTGACCACCGGGCACAGTTTGCACGATCCGTTCTCGTCCAAGTACTTCCCTTTCTCGCAATCGCCGGTCAAGCGAATTGCCGACGGGTCGGTGGTCAGCTCGCCTCTAGTTATCCAACATCAATGAAACTGATGTCAAATCAAGGCAGGAATTACGTACCTGGGTGTGGTGTAATTACTAGCGTAGAGCATCTTTTCTTGTTCGAGATAGCCAATGACTGAGTCAAGCACCGAATCGAGGTTTTCGTGGAAATCGAAGCCGTTTTCTTTGAGTAATTGGAATTCGTCGCCTCCGTTGCAAACGAAGCTGCTGGTCACGACCACGTACGATTTTTCGATTGAGAACTGCGACCACGTTTTGGTGACCGGGTCCTGAACCGAGATCGACGTGATTCCGCCCAGGTCGATACGGTCCTGCAGGTCGGGATTCCACTGAAATCTGGCGCCCGACACCTCCGGGAATGACCCGAACAGGGCCAGCTTTGTCGATGCTTGCAACGCCTTGAGAAGATAGCTGCCCTTGATGGAGAATGCGCATACCGTGTCGAAGAACGGGAGAATCTAAAGCGATTTTCAGCAATGCGGAACCAAATCGGGCAACGAAATCGCTCTAACCTGGCCGACCCGGTTTCGAATGATCGGGCCCTTGGGGAACGTCGCCCTGATGGATCCTTTGTTGACCAGCCCTATATCGGCCACGATATTGTAATTACGAGCCGTGTTCATGAACGCATCCGCGACGATATCGCCAGTGGAGTGGCTGAAATTCTTGAAATCCGTTGGGTATTCCATGAAGGAACTGGTGAAATCCGACTCGGCGACAACAATGGCATCAGTCGCGTTGTGGAATTCTTCGAGTTTCTGCTGAAGATATAATTGCACGTCGGGTTCGTCAGGGATGGTTGGCGAAACCGGGATGATCTCCGACCTGGCACCTACCACGGAAAGATTGGCGGCGAACGCCAGATCGATCCTGAGAATCGACCTTCCATAGGTGCATTGTTCGCCGCACGTAAAAATGCTGGCATTTCCGTAGAATGAATCGATGTGGTTGACGATATGAACGTCGACGAACGGATGGGACTTGATGAACTCCGCCTGAACATCCGGGTCGAGTTTCCCAGAGTTGTCCAAGACGATGACGGCGTTGGCGCCCAGGACTTTCACTTCCCCAACCGCCTCGCTAACGTACCCGATGGGGTTCCCGATGATGAAGTCGTCCGAGAACACGTGCCCGGCGGTCAGCTCCGTCTCGGAATTCGACCCGATGATTCCGATGACGAGGCCGTTGGGAAGTCGCACTAGAACGTACGGATGATACGCTCGACGATTCGACGATCGTCGCAAAATATTGGCGGATACGACAGGGACCCCGGATTTGATCTGCAATCGATCGGGTTCGTCAACAGACAAGGTCCAGTCCAGATTTTTCGGGACGATGGCGCTGAAATTGTAGCGCCGGAACATGAACGCCTCGACATCGCCGCGATAAAATCGGTATAGCTCGCCGATCGCCATGGTGTTGCCCATGTCCAAGAAAACCGCGTCGCCTTCGGTCTCGTTCAGAACCTGTTGGAACAGCGTCGCTTTTCTGCTGATTCCTCCCAAGCCTACATACGAAAACAGGTTTGCTGTATAAGACACTTAACTGGTGTTCTAGCAAACTGCTGACTCACATTCGTTATTCTGCTTGTTGACATCAGTGCAATCGCTGCCGGTCGGGTTCGTTTCGGTCGCCTTACCAAAACTGTCTCTGCACAATCCATCGTTTCAAATTTCCTGTTCATACAGAGATGTACAGCAACTGACGTTTGGACGATGATCGTCGCTTGCAGCGGAAATGAATATGTCGAGACACTACAATGCAATTTGCCAAACTGAACTATCGTGGCGAAGCACGACAGGGAACATGGGCACGACTTACCATATTATCAATAGCATCGATGACGCTAACAGTGGAACATTGCTCATAGTAGTTGGGGTGATCAGTTCTCCTGGCTATTGACATATGACTTTCTTAGGCGCATTCGATATCGATTGCGCTGGAGATATATATATATAGAGTAGATATATCGGTTCCCGATCTGTGGTTGGCGAGTTGGGCGAGGGGTCTACGGTAGTGATTGGCGCTAGTCGGTGATTGACGGAAGAAACCGGATAAATAGGGTGTTACGGTGCCAGAGTGGGCCACGATACGATTCGTTACGGCGGCCCGTCACAGGGGCGCGCGTGCACTTGTGCTGATCGCATGGGACCTGGCGCTGTGGGTACTCGCCCAACACAACAATGTCCATCAGCAACTCATCGCGACAATTCAGGTTTGGTTCGAACTACGGGCAACCACGGGTAGATCGTTGAGGTTTGATCTCTGTCGAGTCTGGGCAGATTTTCGTTCGAAAACATGTACCGGATATGATACTCCCTGCAAATAGCGACAAACACTAACCTTTGCGTCAATCATCCAGCCAAATGTGAGTTCGTATTTGGACGGAATGTGCTCCAGATTGCGCCATATCGGGATAGGGTATCTGATGGGAAAACGATTGATGCATCAGAACTGAAGGGCAATCACAACAAGACGTACTGTGTAAATATTGACCTGGATTGACCACGGTTGAGGACAAAGACACCCACACCCTTTTTGCTGTGTCGACATTAGACCAACGTCCCTTAATTGTGGCAACCTTGAAACTCAATATCGCTGGTTCATATGCGAAAACTCGTGATTTTTTTTGCAGCGAAGCGGCGAAGGCAGCGCAAGTCCTGTTGCTCGTGCGATTCGCGGGTGTTTACATAATTTCCCGCCTCGATAGAGCGTCTCAAATGCGATATTTTCTTGCCGTTGGGTGCACGGTTTAAGAGTGTAGCTCCTGAGCGATAACGAGCAGCGATTTCAGATGCGTGAGTTCCAAGCACCGGTTTGGTATTGGATCATGGGCAAATACACGTCGAAATTTTTATGTCGTTCCGATTGCCGGCACGAACTAAAAGGACTTCGCGGTGCTAGTTCTCCAACTTGATCTTATGGCAGCGATGTCAGCTTCAAGACGATTCGACGAAAGCTTGACATCTAGGGTACTGTGTTGCTGTTGGGACCAAGCGACATCCAATTGTGAAGTTTGCTCCGATGATGAACTATTTAGTGGATCTGAGCCATTATCGCATTGGATGTCGTTTGGTCACCGCAGCAGTACCGCAATCTCGATGTCAAGCTTTCCGGATCGTCTTGAAGCTTTTATCACCGCGAGGTCCTTACTGTCGACAGAATAAACAGGTCAACAGACACTAGGTTGGTCGAACCTTAAGGTATCAATGAGCAGTTTCATCAGCTTCTTGTTTGACTTGATCCTTTATAAATGGAGTCAAAACCAGTTAGGACACTGATATAGCGTCATTGATCACATTTCTTAATGGTACTTGCGTTGTCTAGTTCATCGTCCCGAACGAAACCTCATTTCTTTGCGTTGATCGAACTACAGACACCCACAGATGTCCTGCTCTCAAACCCAGAACCCTTTTTAAGAACAAGCCTGCTCATTTCCCCGGCAAGCGATGCAACCACAACGTTTATTTCCAACAGGTTTGATGTTTGTTGGCCCAATACCGTTCACAGCGTCATTGGTTGCCCAAACTTTGAAGTTCATCTTTGTGGTTCTCGTTGAACCGCTTTATCGGGTCCATCAGGGACAAATTACTACTCGTGGAAGATGCGAAAGGGACGCGATCGCTTCCCAATGCGTTCCCATCGGCAATACCACTCTGAGAACGTGACCGGCAACGACGATCAATGGGCAGGGGACTCCGCTCACGCCCCAGCCATTCGTTCTCGCACTCCAACGTTAACCGCCGAACCCCACCATGACCATCGTCGCAGCGATGGTCATGGAGCCGGTACGACCCAGCGCCACCGACGACAATGATGGCCGTCGGGAGAGGGAGCTGTGTTCCTACTGCGGTGGGCAACATCTGCTACGGAAATGCCCCGTTCGAACGTTTCGCCACCGGCTAGGCCGGGCTGGCTCGTCCCCACTTGCGGTATTCGCACTCGTCCGATTATCGGGACCTGAAACCGGTTTCAGGTCCAATTCCCACGCCACACTAAAATGAGGGATTCGATATCAAGTTGCCGGGCGAAATTGTCAATTCACTGCTCACACACAAAATCCGTTTCAGGATCCCGATTGGTTTATTCTGATAAACCATACTGGTTGAACAACTGGGTTTCGTCAGGTCCCATCCTCGATCAATTTCCATAAAACAATGATTTACCGAAAAAATCAAGTCGCAAACGGCAATAACCCGCGGTTCCTCGTTATTCTGGACGCTCATCAGGATGAGGAACTCAGGCACAACGGTCAAAATTCAGCAGTAGAAAGGTCAAACCGTCGTCAGGTCAAATTCCACAGGCGAATAATAATTCAACATGGGCGAAATTCAGCAGTTCGTCAGTACAACCAAAGGGGGCTGCGTCGACTGGCATTCGTGTACACACAGGTGAGTGTGTATCTTGAGACCGCACATTAATGGGGACGGGGACCATTGCACTCGCGCACAATTCTCGAACCTTCTACTCCTATTCGTTATTGGTCAAGATCATATAGTAATAGTCTGGGGCTGTCGTTCAATTGGCGTCAGGTCGATCCCAAACGACAATGGAGCAGGTGGATAAGTTCAAATCGGACGCCATGAACTGGATCGACCACATGGAGTCGAATTTAATCAAGCGCGAGATTCAGATCCTTCGTCTTTTCACGCAGAAAACCGGCTTGAAGCAGACGCACGCCGTGTTAATCGCTGCGTTTTTCTGTTTTTCATTTATTCTGACCGTAAAGAGTCACCACGTTTTTTTGTCAAATTGTAAACTGACGAATGTCTATAAACAGGGTTTTGGTGGTAAAGCAGTTACTAATTGCATTGGATTTTTCTATCCCACATTGAAATCGTTCAATGCCGTCAAATCGAAAGGAACAGCTGACGATTCGTACTGGTTAACATACTGGATTGTTTTCGGGTATTTTGACACATTTTTTTTAACTCAAATTATATCTGATCATTCCGTCCTTAGGCTTTTCCAGGTTTTAGAAGCGTTCGGAGATCTATTTCTATTCTGGGTCCCATTTTATCAGTTCGTCAAATGCTGTTGCTTGATTTGGTTGTTCGCTCCCCAGACAAACGGTGCTCAAGTGGTTTTTAAACACTTTGTCGCCCCGTTTGTGCAAACCCATCAGGGAAGTATTGATTCGACGATCAAGGTTGGTGCGTTGAACAGGTCCAGGTTTTCGTCAGTCAATTGGTCTGCAGGCGGCCAAGACGTTTGGGGATCAGATGCAGCGAGAAGTCGTGAAACCAGTTAGCCAACACGTCGCCAAAAAGGTCAGCGAAGCAGCGTTCGACGCAATCACATCCCAGCTGCGTAAACCGGAATCCGTCGTCGAAGGTGACTCTAACTGAATAAAACTCTGGCGTACATTCACACGATGGATTGGATCTATTTTTTCGACACTGTCTTTGACTGTTAGCTGACTCGCTCCGGCTCTCCCTGCACAAACCACCATTTTCGAGGACGAGAAACTGGGGCGCCGTCGATACTGAATCGATGTCAACTGGAAAGTATGTTCGCCAAATTCAACCGGATCAGGCTTATGGGTGTCCTGTTTTAGAGGTCTATCCGCTAGGCCATCTTCAGCCAGGAAGTTGGAGGCGGAAGAATGGAAAACCTGCGCCAGGAACTTTCAGCAGAAGTACGATTTTGCCGCCCATCTCCAATTGTGGTTTCATTCATCAAGTTTCACCTTGTCAGAGTGAATCTCCTAGAGCTGTCTGTCCAAAATAACCTGGCCAGATTGGATCAATATCTGAACAATGAAATGCGATACCTTATTGATGAAAATTCTGCTTTATCAAGAGATCGCGTAGAACAAAGTTCGGGCCAAATTTGAGCCCGCTATCTTGTTCTGAAGTTCGGTTCAGGTGCAGCCATATTCTCCGTTATTGATTCAATCAAAGCACAGATTGCTGATGTGGAATCGTTCATCCCCACCGTGAAACCTGACGATGAGAAGGGTATTAGGTCTGCTGAGCATTTTTTGGACCTCCTTGACGATGTTGTGGACAGCGTGTCGTCAACTGAAGAATTTACTCGATGCGGTTGACGAGGATCTGGTGGCGTTCAAGATCAATCGAACCAAAGAGTTCGAGGCGATAGGATCGGAACGAGCTCAACTGGAAGAGGCCATAGACGCCGCTTTGGAGAAGTTTCACAGATTGGATTCGTCGTCGGCAGTGATCGAGCCCATTGATCAACCTCCAGCACCTGCGAATTACAGTCTGACTGAAACGGTTTGTTGTTGACGAACCGATGCGATCTACTGTTGAGTTCCTGTTCGACTTCAGCCGCCCAACTCGGTTCGGGATCCAATTCTAGTTCAGGTGGACCACGTTCAGAAGAAAATTGACGCGGAAGGCGGTGCCTATGGAGGTTGGGACGCCGTTGATCATCAATATTGGATGAGGTATACACTGAAGTAGCGGAGCACAATGTGCATTCTAACTGGGCTGGAAAGGTTGTGGAATTCGTGCCAGGATGTGGAAGAGTTCTGTAAACAAGCGTCAGGTGAGATTCCCGGTCAATCGTACGAATCTGTCAAAGAACATTATCAATGGTTCAAAAGGTGATAATTGCTCACCCCCAGCGTGCTAAAGAAACCTTAAAACGTTGTGATTTTGGAGCAGATATCTGGCATACATTGCACATAAGAAGGAATTGATCGCCGAATGGAGAGCTAGAAAACAAGTTAGTCTAGTGAGAGCCATGAGAACAAAGGTGAATTTGACAATGTGATAGGGCCAAAAGGAGAAAGCCGTCGCTCAAGCATCTGGAGTTCTCGGCCAGCAAGACCATGTTTCCAGCGAAGAAAGGGAAAAGCGGAGAATAGAGGCACAGATAAAGGACGAAGCAATATTGAAATGGAAGGTTGGTGCCGGAATTGCCTGCGTAGTGTTGTGATGTGTGATATGATTCGCCATAAGGAGGAGAAAAAGGCGAAGGCACAAGAGGAATCAGCCCAAAGAGCGGACGCCGAAGCATTAGCCGCGAAAGAAGCCCACTATCGCGAACAACGAAGAATGAAGCGCCTGCGTGAACAGATATCGAAATATCAAAAAGCAAAGGTGCATGACAAGCGCAATCGAACCGAATCTAAACAGTTCAAGAAACAAGCCGACGAGAATACTTTGGAAAAGGTACTTGGCCCATCAAATGGCTCGCAAACATTTCAAAACGGTTTCGCTATAGATTCAACTAAGAAATCACGCACTACTTCAAAAGAAACAAGACCTGTTGGAGGCGAAATTCAAGATCCAGAAGCTACGCGAAGCGCATCTGAACACAATGATCGCTAAACTTCAATCGGGTATCAAAGTGAAGCCAGATCCCGACCGATTGCTCAGGGATACCGAACTGCTCGCCATCAGAAAACTGAAACGGCAGGCAGATCAATGCGAACCGGAAGTCAAGAACATGTTCCATCAAGAACGATGGATACCGAAGACCGTACCACAATGGAGACGAGGAATCTGAACCCGCACCGAGCTAAGCGTTTCTGTGAAGACGGAGCCGGTAACCTCTGGAAAGGTCTGTTCACGGTGGGGATTCCGAACGATAATGATGCCAGCAACACACCTTGGCTTTGAAATTAAAACCTAGCTTTATAAGTTAAAGGTCGTGATTGAGTCGGATCCCTATGCGGAACGAGTGATTCGTTCATAGTCTTTGCTGGCCATCTGACAACGCAAGATCAGATTTGAAATCATGACGCTGAACGTGCGACTAACATGTGTGAACGTGACCAGAACGTGTTTGACGAATCGCGCTGAGATTTTGAAATCAGATTCATCGATTTGGAGGCGATCACCTTGGCTCAGGTGCTCATAATGGAATATGTTTTTCAGGTGATTGACCAGCAAACTTGGAGTCACTTCGACCGTTTCCCCATAATCTCTGAGCCAGCTGTAAATTCCCAGATGATTCAGCAAATCAGCGCCGCGTCAATGAACATGATCTCAACTTACACAGCGGCGAACGCCTGGCACAAAAGCTGCAATTGGTTCTGGAAACAAACGCACCAGTAATTGATGAACTATTTACAATAGTTCAAAGCGCAATCCCTTACTCGATTCCCCTCAAACAGCATTATTTGCTCGAATTCTTCAAAGCTCAGATCGGTGGCGTCGCCGAATGCGGTTCTTAGAACTTCATACGACGTGTTGTCAACCGCCAAAGGAATGTCGTCGTTGACGTTGTTCAGCGGATAGAACATGACGAAATCGGCCGCTCGCTGCCCTTTATCCGATTGGTATAATCGCGTCAACAGCGAGAAATTCGTCGAGAACATCAGTATATTGCTAAACCAAACCCAAATTGTCATGGTCAGGGCCAACGACAGGCTGGCGATTAAAGTGACAAATTACAACATAGTTTGGTCGAACTGATTGAGGATCTGTCCGATGATCTGAAAAACGACAAACAAGACAACACACGACGAATTGAGGGATTTGGATGGGGCGTCGAAACGGGCTCGGGGACAGACCGGTAGGGTCCCGGGCAGTTTATCCAGGGAATACTGCTCCAGGATTGATTCACTCCCGGTATGGAGTTTAGATAGCAGGCGAGGCATCGCCGCCGACGGATCCGTCTCCATCGTCGCCATTTCCGACGCGAATGCGGCTCCCGTTCGGATCCCGCACCCGATCTATAATGGCGATGGCGACTCCGTGATCATGGCGGTAATCGGGTAGTCGCTCCCATTGTTATGACAACATGGGAAGTCCAATAAACCCACCATTGGTTTCCATGAATCACGACCTGAATTAATGGTCGAGGGGGTTTCCGGCGTGTGAGATTGTATGGATTTAACACAAGATCAGGCCCTGCAGATCCGATCGCCCCTGTAATATATTTTACAGTGGTGAACCACTGTAAAATAACGGGAGATCGCACAATATCACACACAGTCCTTTGCGATCTCATGTTCATTGATATCGGGTGAAGCGATTATCGACCGCACCAGGGACGATCTGATCAGGTGCACGTACAGCTCATTACAACGGGATCGTCGCCTGGGTCCTGGATCGGCGGCGACCTCGCCAATGTCGTTGGGAGATGGCCGGTTTAAGCAGGCCCTTGACCATGAGGCGACCGATGTTTGCTCTCCTGAGTATAATCGTCCGATTGACAACCAGGTCTACAGGTGTTCACTCGTATAATCGGGCACATTAACTGTGCCACAACTTCGTCCCGCATCGTATTCAAGTTGAAACCACAGCCGGGACCGATCCCAAGTTCAACGTCTCGACACCAATAATAGGGAGTCGTGTGTGTATATCGATCCCAATGATATCTGTCACATCACCGCTCACGAATTCGGTATATTCCATTCGACGCCATCACATAACCGCTGTGAACGCCACCGCCCGCTATCGCCCCGTTTCCCCACGGTAATTTGGCGTAATAAAACTCTAATTCTGTGTTGTCGACGAGAACGGCCGACAGATAACAGTCACAATAAATGGAGTGATAACAGCCCAAGGCGATGGCGCCAGAGGGACAACATGGCCAACATAATTTTGGGTCCTATTCACCACCCGATCCCGTATCGATCAGGTCGGGTTGGCGAGATCTGTATCGGTCCCGCCAGATCGATGCGGCCAATCAGACAATCCCAATCGACAAACGGGATCAGAATCAGCAATCCACCCAGCGATTAGATCACGAGGCGCAGACCGGCGATATCGCACAGAACCCGGTTCTGGAACGATATAGTGGAACAGGCGACTTGGACATTCCCCAGAACCTGATTCGATCGGCGTTGTTGATGGAACAGGAACTGGACCAGTCGCGAAACTCTGCTCGAATATACGATGGGTTAGCGTCGCTAGGTCGTGATGAGGGCCAGGACAAGGCGTCCGTGCTCCATTCGTTGCGGCGCGTTGACCGACCTGGCACCGACCTGCCGATTTCGGCCATCTCCTGGAACTGTCGTGGCCATGTGATCGCCGCCGGATATGGGGCTCTGGATCATCAAGGATGGTGTCGCCATCTCGCATCGATATCGGCATGGAATCTGGCGAAACGCGCATTCGACCCGGATCGCCCAAGCCGCGCCGTGGACCTGGATTGCTGCTCGACGTGCCTGGCGTTCCACCCGACCCGCCCGGGGCTGTTGGCGGTGGGATTATTCACAGGGCAGATCATGGTGTGCGATATGGCCGGCGAGGACGGCGCCGATCCGATCCTGATGCGATCGCCGGTCGATAACCTGACCCATCGCGAGCCCGTTTCTCATCTCGAATGGGTCCACGACCACGCCGGTCGCGACCACAATCTCGCCAGTATCAGCGGCGACGGCCGCCTACTGCTATGGTCCCTGGAGACGTGTTTACGCCATCCGATATCTGGCGTTCGCCTGGCTCCAAATACCCATTATCACGGTCATGGCCTTCTCCCTAATAAGAACGCCATCCTGGGCGGATCCTGTTTTGGGTTCTCCCCGTTCCTCGACGGTCTGGCGGTGGCCGGTACCGAAGGCGGTGGCCTCATTCGCTGCCAATTCCCCGCCCATGGTCGGTATCGTCGTCTGCCCGATATCACCGAGACCGGGTTCACATGGGCCGCCTCGGCCCTGGCCATGGTCTCGTCGTCGTTCGAGGCGCGTCGTCACGTCGAACGGGACGCGACGATGCGCGGGATCAAGCGGATCGATATCGGGGATATATTCTCATCGCGTCCATCGCCCGCTCAATTATACCCGATCGCCTCTAATTTCGCTTATCATCCGCATATCGGCCCTGTCTCTTCCATACAATTCTCCCCATTTCATCGCCATCTGTTCCTCACATCTTCCTCCGATGGGTATATTCGAATATTCCACGTGATGCGCCAGCGTCCCATCATCTCGTTCGAGCCAACAGGGTCGCCGATCGTCGACGCGCGATGGTCGTCGTCCAGGCAACTCGTCATCGCCGTTGGCGATAACCATGGCATCATGCACATTATCGATATCCAGGCCAGTCATCATTCGCCGACGTTATCGGTGTCGAACGGCACGAGCGCGTCGTCGCTGACCTCCGTTGCCTACAGCCGCGAGGATGGGCATTTCCTGGCGACCGGCGACGTGTCGGGAATCGTCACGATATGGAGACTGAGCGAGCACCTTAGCGTTGTCCAGGCGCATGAGAGCGAGGTCGCCGATCGATTGGCCACAGCCAATGCCGGCGACGAGGTCTTCGCCTGAGCACACACATCAATCAATAAACCGTATCAGGGTCAGCGATCGGGGAAAACCCTAAAACGGAGATCTTGATTTATGTCCCGGAAGACGGATCCGATGAGTCACCACGATCGCCTTTACTTTCCAAAAGATGATCCGGCGAAAGCCTCACATCAAATTCCCCCAATTCTCGAGCACGTTGAGGATTGTTTTCCCGATCTTCGTGTGTGTGTGTGGTCATCATCATCCAAAATCCGCCATGTTCCAGCCGCGTTCCGCCGCCATTATATGCTGCCTGCTGCTCGTGGGCGTGGCTCGGGCTCGGGACCAACAATGCCCTCAATCGGGCGGTCATGTGCCCGGCACTCAACCGGCCCCCGCCTCGGCCCGCCGCCCACCTTCCTCCCCGTCACCAGCAACATATTCACCAACAAATCCACCCATTTCGCCATCTCCAAAAACAAAGACACCATCGCCTCCGTATCCAAAAACAAAGACACCATCGCCTCCGTCTCCAACACTAAATTCAACATCCAAATATCCTTCAAAGAAACAACCCAAGCAAGCCATGGTTGACGCCATAGTGTTCGAAAACGATAAACGGGTGGTAACTTGCCCCAGTGGAACATTCGAAAGTGTCGCCATCGCGCTCTATGGCCGTCAGATCCAAACCGGAGCGGCACCGCAAACGGATCCGGCGTTCAACTGTTCCAGCGCGAAGGCGGTCGACGTGGTGTCCAGAGCGTGCGTCGGCAAGTCGTCGTGCGAGCTGGAGGCGACCAACAAGCTGTTTGGCGATCCGTGCAAGAACGTGTACAAGACGCTTTCCGTTCGATTGCAATGTGGGAACAGTAGACCGCGACTGAATCAGTCGTCGACGCCGCCGACCAAAGCTGGCGGGTTCTCGATGGGTTTCGTCGTCGACGAATACCATCAACGAGAGATCTCGTGCAAAAACGGGATATTCACGCAGGTTGAATGGGCCGGGTATGGAAAACAGACGGAGGTGGGCAAGGATACGTACAAGGTCGACCCGAAATACAATTGCAACAGCGCGAAATCGCTGCAAGTTGTGTCGCAGGCGTGCCTCAATAAGAAATCGTGCACTCTCGCGGCCAACAATCAGATGTTCGGGGATCCTTGTTTCAATATCATCAAGACGTTGTCGGTTAGGATTCGGTGCACGCCGAACATGGGCAGTATGTAATACATCATCTAAAAAGTTTGTGTTCTAAGAGTCTGGGGAAGCCAGTCCACATCACACATGATTTCGGTCGTGGAGATACACAGACACAAATAGATATATATATATATAGCTTGGAGATGGTGCGGGACGCCATTCAGGAAGATTCGAGCTTTTCAATGCGAGAAGTGAGGAACGAGCAGTTGTCCGTCATGATCTGTAAATTATCTTGTAGATTTTTCCGGATTATGTCCAGCGCTATCTCGCTCTCTCGCAATCGAACGTCGATGGCGCTACCGATGTGTTCCATCTGCGTCACTTCTCGCCTCAGGTCAGCGCCGCGCTCGTGCATTGTCTTGAGGGTTAGCAATCGATCAATGACGTGGGGTAGCGACGACGACATGTCTTCCAATCGATCGAGCGTTAACGCCAACTCCTGTGCACGATCATCAGTCCGGTTGCCCTCGTCCGATATTCTTCTGGACACAGCGTCCATTTGATTCAACGCCCGTTGGCAGCGCTGCGAAATATGGTCTAGCCTGTCTTCTGTCAGCAATGACAACCTGCTTTCCAGAATGTCGATAATGCTTTCGAAGTTATCTTCAACACCGTCAATACCAGCGAGATTTTCCTCAATGCGAGAAAGGCGTTCATGTACATCACTGGAAAACTTGGCGTCATCGTCGACAGCATTGAATTGACGTTCGTTGTTGACCAAGTTCCGATTGCAATCTGCATTGGCATTGCGTTAAAACACACAGCAAACTTGATTGATTTCAAGTTCTAACCAGAGATATTGGTGCAGATTGAAAGGTCAATTCGAAGTTGTTGAATATCTGGCATTAACGTCTGATCAGTTTCTTGAACGTATCGCATCACCAAATCCACTTCTTTTTTCAACTCTTGAATCTTCCTGAAAGGATTGTTTCCCTCAAACCCGATTTCATACCCAGAAAAAACTCGTAGAGCATCTTCCGGAGTCACTGTCGTCTCGATAACGTGGTCACTGGATTCCTAAGAATCGACAACGTGTCAGGAATAAACAAAAAGGCCTATCAATGTCTCATACAGGTTCGTGCTTTCGTTGAGGCAGAGTGTATGCGGGAGCGAGCGTTCCTTGAGCGGTAATTTCAACATCATTAGATTGCTGGCGGAGTGTCCGCAATCTCTCTACGTAGGAAGGGTAGTCATGAAAAACCTCCTGCGTTGAATGCACCACCCATTTGTGATCGAGACTCTGCTGATCGGTATCCTGATCGGTGTTTGGCTGCATCTGACCCCTGTATCGGGTAATTGCATGCGAATGGCGATAGAGCAGATGATCATAGGTGGTTGGACATTGGTGACTGATGTCGTCAGTCATTGGACAACGGTAGATATTCCGGTAACGTGGTACGGTACGGTGCACTGGGGGGTATCGCGTGTTCCCATCATACACTTCACTGTACGCACAGCCGCACCCTGTATCAGGAGGGAGAGATCATTCCCTGTGGCGCAACCCGTCCAAATGTCACTGTGGCGCAACCCGTCCACATGACACTGTGGCGCAACCCGTCCACATGACACTGTGGCGCAACCCGTCCACATGACACTGTGACGCAACCCGTCCACATTACACTGTGGCGCAACCCGCCCATAGGACACTGTGGCGTAACCCGCCCACTTGCATGGGAAAAATGGCTGGAAGAAAAGAAAATAGGGGTGAAACGTTGACGGATATTGTTCCCCCTTAAGTGAATGGAGTGTGAATGGCTATAGGTCGCTGTAACGTTTGTCGAGGTTACGTGTCGACTCTGTAGCTGTACCGATATTGCTGTGTGTACTGTAGTCGATATTTTACCTCATTATCGCTCTTTGGTTGCTGTGGCGTGGACCAATGGGCTCTGTGGGAAGTCCCTCGTTCAATCATCCTGTCAATGTCCCCGTTCTCTCCTCGCAGCGAACGAAAATTTCCGTCTCGCTGAGCGAAGCCCTGGAAAAGGCGACCTTCGGAAAATATCAGGTTAGCGCAGTGAGCTTTGTGTCGAAGTTTCCAATTTCCATCCCTTAGCGACGGTTAATGGTTTTGACCGGTCTTGCCTCAGCTGGAGATGCAATGGAGGCATTACTTCTGTCGTTTTTGGTGGATGAAATTCGACAAGACATGGAAATCGATAATGGTACTGTAGATTGCTTCATCATTCTGCACTTCAGATTTGCGGTATCTGACAATGAAAAAGGTTTTATTGGTGCTGCAATGTTTGTGGGTGTTTTGTTGGGTAATCTTGCAAGCGGAGTAGTCAGCGACTCGCTTGGCCGGTGGGTAGGGTTTTTCTCCAGTACGATTCTAATCGCTGTATTTGGTACTGGGTTTGTTTCCCTGGATTTGCATAGATTAAAAGAAACATTTTAGGCCTATTAAGTGCGTTTTCTCCAACAGCATATTGGCTTTGTATTTTGAGGTTCTTCGTAGGAGTAGGACTGGGAGGTGGGCATGTCGCGTTTACCTTATTTACAGGTAAGATGCATTGTTAGTCGCTCGAAGAGTTATTCTCATATCAGGCGGTTTAGAGTTTCTTCCTGCAAGAAATAGGGGGAAGATTCTACTAGTAAATCAGTTATTCTGGAGGTAATACAGGCATTGATAAATGAAGATCACTTGATGAAGCCTTTGCAGTGGCGGCGCCATATTTCAAGTTCTTATAGCTTGGTATGTTCTGCCGCGCTATGGCTGGAGGATCCTGCTCATTTTATCGTCGCTGCCAGTGTTTATCATAGCGTTTATGGCATTCGATTCTCCTGAATCTCCCAGATTTCTGATCATGAAATATCGACTGAAAGAAGCACATTCTCTTCTGAATTCAGTATCCCGAACCAACAACGGAACTCTACACTTGGAAAACTGGGAAATTTCTGACAACGGCGCAAAAGTCGCCGACAGTGTACGAGAAAACGTCAAATCCCTGGTTGTTCACTTCTCTGCAACCACAATGAGATTGTGGCTTTTGTGGTTTAGTTCCAGCTTAGTCTATTATGGGATCATTCTTGCATCGCCGCGGTTTTTTTCCACCAAGAACAAGTATAGAGACATACTGATTTCAAGCGTTGCCGAATTTCCAGGATTTCTTGTTCCATTGTTTTTCATTGACAGGTTTGGGCGAAAGCGAACACTTGGAGTCCTTTACATGATCACGTCGGTGTTTTGTGGGCTACTCAGCTGGGGATTCTCCGAAGCAGTAAGTGTGATTTGCACGTTTATTGTTCGTGGCAGCGTTTCTGCTGCATTTATCTCGCTGTATGTGACAACGGCTGAGAGTTATCCCACTTCACTTCGTAGCAGCGGATTCGGATTAGCATCCTGCTTTGCAAGAATTGCTGGGGTTTTTACAAGTTTCGTTTCAGAAGACGGATCGATCACTCTTGCTACAGGTGTATTTTCAATGTTTGGCTTCTTTGCTGCTATTGCAGCCCTTACGCTACCAAGGGAAACGGCCAACCAAAACCTCCCTTCCGACGGTTGTGATCCATTACCCTATCAGCGCACTCTAGAGTCCGATTATGAGGATTTGACAGTTCATTCAAGGGAATCAAGCCTGTCAATAGAGGAAAAGTTATCTCCCTTAATTTTTTGAAAAATCAGAGTTCCCACAGCTTGTCTCGGCAAGCACTGGAGTGTCCATTATCGTAATAAATGAATGCGCATCATCAATAAGGGATGATGATCAAACTCGCTGTAAGACCATGCAAGACAGGCTTCGAATCGTGTTTTTGCTAGAAGAACATAGCAGATATGTTAGTTCATTCAAATGTGGTTATCGTACACTTCGTCCGCCTCATGTTGTAGTCTTTGCTAAGTTGACGATGACGGAGTATGGTATCGAGATCAACGTGTTTAAGTGTTCCAATCCAGAAAACTGTGTCAAAAACTGTGTCTGTCGCGTTCATCTGAAAGGTTGAGCGGCCTTGGCATCAGACAAAGCGAATTATCAAGCGATACATATTCTAATTGGGATTATTGGGTTCCATAATTTTGGCGTGTACCTTGTCGGTGGGTTGATTCCGCCAGTTCCTTCGATTGGTTGTTTGCGGTGGTGATTCCTGAGCCTTTAAGTTTCACTGCCAAAAGGGTTGGCAACGCGATTGTCGCCGATATCGCCACTGACGATCATGCTTGGCTTGCCAAGCCCATTGGACGTGGATTCTACTCGTCGTCCTGTAATATCACATCGTTCGAGAAAGGAGTGTATGTTCCTGTATTCCTGGTTGGTGTCATCCTATTCGTTTAAATGTTGATCGATTCATATATATAACCTATGCGCTGTTCGAATAACATCAAAGGGCAACGGGTGCATGTAGAGTCGCAGCTGGGAACATTCCAACGGTCTCAACATTTATAAGCGAGTGCTCATTGTTTGCCTATTGTCCAACCCAAATCCTAATCATCTGTACTGAAATAGAAACTACATGTCCTCTGTGTTTGATATTTATGGATGTCAATTGATTTACACTTGCTAGTAATTGTGTATTCTCTGCCCGCGTGATCTTTTCCTATTCGTACAGTGCTTCCATACATATAGACTTAAATGGAATATATTGTAAATTTTGATTCGTGCCCAGTAAATATTGATTCGTGCCGATGACAAGTCATTATTGGTGAACGACTTCAAATTCTTCTCGCGAATCGCATCCATCCTCCAACTTGCCTAGGTTGTTCGCGCATCCATACTCCAACTTGTCTAAGTTGTAGCGTTCTGCGATGGTTGTTGTTCATAAGGCTCCGTACATTCGTTTTTAAATGGATGAATCACGTGATGTAGTAAGTAGTAATCAAAATCCAAAAGAGTTTGTCGAAAACATCGACTAAAGTGGACCTATAATTTCGAATTGGCGGAATAGCCACTTGAAAAAGTACATTACAGCAATTAAATTACAAAAAGTTTGAGGCTTCGGCATGAGCGCAAATCATGCAATCCTTTGGACGGTAAAAGACCTCACAAAATCGCTGGATTAAACTCAAATGTATTATAGTCATTATGGTGACAATTATTATGATAAGGAAGGAAGTTACGTGAAAATAGAGACTGCCAGGAAATCACCGGTTTCGAAGCGAGACTCTGCGAGGGAGAGGTGATCTTCAGAGCCAGCCCGTCCGGTGTGCAATGACCCAATACGGCGAACGGTCATTCCATCGCGGCTACTAGGAAAGGCAAGTGACACCTCAATTTTCGCTGAATTACGCCGCGCCGATGGTGTCGCACTCCGAATTGCTTCCACGAGTTCGAGGAGTGTGGCGTCCCGCCAAGTGTATATCTGCATTTCTCCTGGCGTCAACTGACTTATGTCGAATGTAAAATCGTCTGCTGTGAAAGCACCATTTTCTTTTATGAAAACCCTCAGCAATAAGGGACAAACCTGGCGAAACAATAAGCGGCCAGACAGATTAATAAACACATTATGAACCTTCTCCCTATCAACGATAGCAGGAGGCGTCGCACGCGGTTTGACATCGATTGGACGCGAGGGAGGATCACTCTGGCGACGATTCGGCCGATCGTCCTGTCGTCGATTTGGCTGGGCATTTTGACGTCGTGGGGGTGATGCATGCCGCGCTGGATTCCGCGATGACGGGTTGGCATGTCGGGATTGGCGATCCGGATGGATGAATGACATGTCGGATTGGGGCGAGAAAGGGATGGCAATGTGTCAGTGATGGGGCGTCGTCAACTGTTACCGTAACTCCACTCCAGGTCGACGATCTCCCCGTCGGTTGATGATCACTTGCCTGTAATCGGCTGCAACTGTACCCCACCCAAAGCAACCGAGTCCGAACCGGGTCGGCCGGCCCCCTGTTCCGGACTTAGCGTCGATGCTGCTAACTGAGCCAGATGGGCGACACAACAATATGAAAACAATTTGAGTAATCTGACTTGGCAATGCGTGTTTTATTATTGTTGCTGGCATATTTCCGAGGATCTGGATGAGCCAAGGCGAAACTATCTTTCAGACACTGTCGACGGCATCTCTTAGTAGCATGACGAACTTATATACGTCGTTGAACGAGTTATAGAGAGGAGCCGGGGTTATTCGGAGAACTCCTGGTTTGCGAACATCACAAATGACGCCGTTCTTTTGCAGATAGCCTTGAACATCTCGTATCTGAAAAACTTGTCACTGTTCTTTCCGTTTCCGAAACATCATCAGTCATACAGGTTTAGTAAACTTGATGGACAGTTGCGATCCACGGTCGCGTGGATTAGCCGGCGTTATCTGCAACATATCTTCAGGTAACAGAGTCTGTTTCAGAAGCAGCTCCAGATATCCTGTCAACAAGATCTGGGCAGTCATTAGCACCAATTAGGCTAAATTGAAGGCATTTATACCTGCTTCGCCGTTATTCGAGACATTGTAGCCTTTTGAAAAATCTGAATCCAAGAAAGGTGAATCTCCCAAACAAAAAATGAGATGTTTAGCCACACTTACTTCCAATGCGCCGATCAGAGATGATATCGACAAAATGCACGGGTTTCTGAACACAGGTGGAAATTAGTATCGACAGAATGTTTCAAATTCGGTGTTACGATATTCGATAGGCAGCCGCTCCTTTTGCTGGATTATGTACAGGACGCATCAAGAACACGTCTTCCAGTGCTTGACCTTGCCAACCGTCCAATCTCTGAAAAGAGCTCGAGTCGTGCATCTCATGGACAAATGCTCCAGCAATGCCTCCTGGCCCTGCGTTTAGGTATTTATACGAACACCAGCACTATGATCACATTGGTCATCCATAATCAGTAGGGGTTGATATCATCATACAGCAAAGTCCACATTCCAATCGTGTAGGTGAAGCTCCTAAATACATGTTCAACCACTCAACCAAAATTAGAAACATACACCGCCACTTACAACATTGCCAACGGCATGAGCCAGATCGAAACCAACGCGAGCGCCAACTTTATGCCCTGCCGCGGTGATCGCTGCCATATCGAAGAACTGGATCACATTTAGATTAACGCTCAGTATGTGTCTGGGAGATCATATAACTTACTTGGCCTGTATAATACTGGACACCGCTAAAGAAAACCAGACAGAGACTATCGCCCGCAGCTTCAATTTGTTGAATAATATCCTCGGTTGCCAAAAAATCACGTCCGGATTCCGGTTTGGCTTTCAGAAGGGCTTCTTCTGGACATAGCCCGTGCAATCGTAGTTGTGATAGTATGACGTGAGAATCAGAACAAAATAAGCCATCTTCAACTAGGATCTTGAAACGGTCCTTTGTTGGGCGGAAAAAAGAGGTCAACATGAGATGCAAATTAACTGACAATCTGAAGCAGTTCAGCTGTCAGACACCAGGGTATTAAGAGAGATTTGCTTACCCGTTCATGATGGCGATTTCACTTTCATTTGCACCGACAATTTCAGTCATGAGCCGACAAGCGATTCCTTCAGCATCTACCCATTTATCTGGGCCCTCAAAATGTCCATTAACCCCTGAAGTTGCCCTATTGCAGGAATTATTTTCTAATCTAGTGATACTCACTTAGCTCGTGAACAAACCATTTGTCCAAAGATTGGTTGACTTTCGATTTTGCCGAAAACGGCATAAGCCCAAGTGAGTTTCCTGAGCAAGCAGATAAATAGTATTCCATGCTCCTTTTCTTAGAGATATACCACATAAGTAAATGTACGGTTGCTCCGTTGCCGCTGATGGAAATGCAAATTCAGACCTATAAATCCTAAGAGGATCGTGCGTGTCCATAACATTTGAAAATTCCTCCGTTGCGTAGGATAACCCCAATTCAGAAGCAGTTTTTTCTACGATCTCCGCCATGTCGATCTAATTTACTAAATCTTCGAATATTTTCGGTTAGTCTGCGCACCTCTTTTTAGGGACGTGCAGGAAGTGCCCAATATCAGTGTTTAAGAATCACTGCATGTCTGTTACATTAGCTGTGTGTGACCACGAAGTGCTCTGCCCCTTTCGCCTGTTGAACACTGGCCACTGGGGCTGACTGGTAGATCCGATGTGTGTATGTACTGTTACTGATGATTGACTAAGTTTGACCACTGGTGCGAACATAACTGAGTGGATTGTCGACGCGTGGACAAAGCACCACCGACAGTCCACCGACCTGAATGTGAGGCGGCCACGCTTATGATTCTAATGTTTCAACTGCCTATCCTACTCGTGATTTGTTTTGGCACTGTCCGTCCCGGGCATAACCGCATCGGAATCAGTGGGTAATAAGCAATGGCAGCACAGTCAAAGACATGAGAGGGGATAATCCTGGCACAGAGTTACATGAGTTGTTGTTACTTAATCCACAGAAGAGTTTGCATGAACTAATAACAATTATACTCCAATATAGCAGTAGTTTGATTGCTTATAATGACATAATCTGTCATGACTCAATTAACACCCTTAATGTCATGATTAACATCCATAATGTCGTGACTTTATCAACCCATTAGTGTCATGACTCTATCAACTCTCTTTGTGTCATGATTCTGTCAACTCCCTTAATGTCACGACTCTATTAATTTCCTCAAAATGTCATGACTCTAGCAACTCCCGTAGTGTCAACTTCCTTAATGTCACGACTCAATGTCATGACTCTAGCAACTCCCGTAGTGTCAACTTCCTTAATGTCACGACTC
>OUQQ01000093.1:0-45683 GCA_900404475.1 Spongospora subterranea | reverse complement strand
GTAAGACTGAAACCTGGCGAAAAATTCAAGGTTCGACGGGAAATTGTTTGGGGATTTGTTGAGCACGCGTTTGAGCGCATCAATCGCTTCAACGACGCATCTCGGTGGATCGCGGACGGATTTCGAAAATGTGGTCAGGACCCGTTGTGGCTTGATCGTAGCGCGTTCGAGAACCATTTAAACGGCCTCAACAAAAATAAAATATACGCCCAAATGGAGTCATTCGCCAAGACAATGAAGCTCGAGTAAAACCCTTAGAAGAAATAAAAAAAGTTGTGATCACAGAATAACCCGTATTTTGGTTTCATCTGCGCCAAGACCGTGAAGTTCGCCACCCACACCCCCTAGAAAAAGATAAACACAGTATTGCGATCACAGAATAAGCCGTATTTTAGTTTTAAAAAATGCACATATTGATCGTATTTTCAGGTCCACTGGTCACAGAATATGGCCATCCGTATTTACGGTGCATAGTCTGTGCTCTACGGTAGTTACATGTACAGTGCTGGCAATGAACTTACAGAGCCTGATACGTTTCGCTTGCGTTGAGTAGAGTAAGGTACTCCGGTTGTGCTGGTCCTAATGCAATTTTAGCGGGATCCCCGCCAGCTCCAGACCTTCCTCGATAGTTTGACGCGATCGATCCCGATCGTTGCCGATTCCACTATCATTACGTACTGAATCGGTGCTCGTCGCTACGAAGAATGCCTCCAAGTTCAGTGGCGGTCGCCGACAAAGGAAAACAACCACGAATTGAACGCATGCGCGAACTGGTCTAAATGGTTGATGTACGCTCGTTGACCGACAGGCTGATATTTCGTTAGGCGAAAAACCTGGTCCGATCTCTATGCTTAATCGATGCAGTGGGAGGCCCAACGTTAAGCCCAGCGTCGCTTGAATATTTTGTTAACAGCGCCGTGGGACTCGAAACCAGCGATGAGCCAATCCAAGGACGATGCGTGGTTGCCCCGATCGCCCCGATTAAATCCATGGACAACGTGGCGATTCATATCGAGGAAAAACTGGATCAACGGGCGACGATCGATAGCGAGTTGGAGAAAGATATGGATATGTTGATGGAAAACGTGCTCCCTTTGCTTCCCCGCAGCTGCACACCTGAGATTTGATGCACCTTTTGATAAACTGAGGGTTTCAGAGGTCAACTCCTAGTCTCCTTCACAGTGGTGCTGTATGTGACGGTCTGTACGAACACGAGTCGGAACGACGGTGACGAGTGGGATGGAGGGCACCGCATGACTGGCTGGTGCCCAAGCCCCTTGGCTGTCTGACTGAATGATGGCCAGGACCACTCTCTGCCAGACCCACAATCTATCATCGGATTGTGTTTCCAGAATGGTCATTGTCGTTCGCCCACTATCACTGTGTAAGCGTCGCGCCGGAATCGTCTTGGGGCGGCAGACGAGCCCGCTGTAGCCATGTACCCACCCACGAAAACCTGGTTCTTCTTGGCGAATTTAGCAGGAGTGGTTAGTCATTACCACAACAGTACATGAAGCGTCTGCTTATTCCAACATAATCAGGTGATCTCTGTGATCGGATTCGCTTTCTCGGTAACGACCACAATCGAGGCAGAGTTTAGTCCAGCGGCTGTTTATGGATCCCTGGTCGCATTTCTCCTGGTCGTTTCGCTGCTCGTTTTCGGGTTTATCGCGTTGAAAAATGAGTCGTCTCCATGGCTCGGGTCATATATATTATTGCTTTTGCACCTTTCAATAGCGATAACCGTAAGAACCTCCAATGTGCCATCTCCACCGGTCCAACCAACTCTAAACAGGTCTTCGCTGTCCTATTATTTGCTTCCGCCGGGGACTCTGAACACATCCAATCGACGTGGGCTGATATCGGGTTCGAGAAGCAACGATCCCTGGCCGAGTCCACGCTCGAAAAACAATACTCGGACGACGTCCTGATAGCCCGGACGGAGATTGACCACGACACGACCGCCATTGTTTCCGCGATCAAATGGGATTTGCGAATACTGGCCATCATCGACGTTATCAACGTAATGGTACTTCTACTGGCGCAAGCTGCGGCGTACAGATTCCGAGTCGACATCGTCATGGAAACTAGAGCGCGTGAAGCAGATATATTCGAGCAGGTTAGAATATCGCCACCTAATTCGCGACAGGGCGATGCTTTTATATAAATAGAGGAATTAATCGTTTTCTGGGTTTGACCCTTAAAAGGACGCTCGAAAAACAAATACAGTACTATCGGAAAGGGGTTCGGATTTCCCCCGTGAGTGTGTTCGGAGTCCGTGACGCGTTGCTTGACTGAGTGACAGTCAGCAGATTTGGGGCATTCTGCCGGGGACGACGGTTGTCGAAGTAATGGCCCTCGGTGAACTGGACGAATATGACCCCGGTCTGGTTAACCTGTTGACGGGCCTGTCGGGTATCGGGCCAGCTGGACAATCGCCGTCTCCGTTGGGCGATATCGATATCCCCCAACTGGAGACGCTGTTACGATCGTTGAACACTCTCGATCTGAAAGCCGACAAATATCATACTGTTCGGAAGCTGATCCACGACCTGCACGAAACCATGGACCCGAAGGGGTCGCGGTTGACATACTGGAAGAACGTGTTGGAGTGCCGAAAGAGGCAAATGAAGAAACTGGATCAGGATTTCGCCAATAGCCGTCGGATCCGGGCACAACGGTTCGAGGCCCTGGACCGACTGCAGAACGAGTCGAGTCGATTGATTTGCGGATCGGCTACCAATGCGATAACCGATGCCGACCATGAAGAGGTGTGTGAACCCTATTTGAGTTCCTGTTGTGTGCTGACATTTTCAACCGGCCAGCTTGTGAATCGACATTTGAACGCTTCTTTTCAGGTTGATATTGGGCTTGATGGCACTTTTCCGCAACGGGAGCTGTATTATCATCGAGGTGGTCTCGCATTCATGTCTTGCGACGGTTTCATGCCATTAATGACGATTTCTCAACGATTTAGGTTGCTACATCTGCAAGAAGCGCTTTGTTAAACTTCACCATTTCTATGACCAGTTATGCCCATCATGTGCTGAACTGAACTGGGATAAAAGGAATAGTCGTGCCGATTTAACCGGAAAGGTGTTTATATCCACGGTTCCCGCTTCCCATCGTCAAATTCTGAATCCCATTTCTCTCTGTTCTAAAGGTGTTTCTCGTAACTGGCGCTCGTGTTAAAATTGGCTTTGAATGCTGTAAACGCCTTTTGGAATGTAATGCAACCGTTCTGGTAGGCATTGTCAGATATATTCTCATCAGTCGTAGCTGAGTCTATGATCTATAGGCGACGTCTCGGTTTCCAATGGATTGCGCTAAGCGTTTCGCAGAATTGCCAGAGTTTCCTGAATATCAATCCCGTTTGCACAGTAAGAAGTGTGATGATGTGGAAGTTTCGCCTATTCTAACCGACATGTTTTCAGTTTACGGTATCGATTTGCGTGATCTAAATTCTACGATTCGCCTAACAGATCGCATCAAAGCTCAGTATCCCCGCCTTGATGGTCAGTTCACTGACTATTTCATCAGTTTTTGATCAACTCAATGGCAATGCTATCCAGGGATCATCAACAACGCCGCGCAAACGGTTCGTCGCCCTCCTATCTACTATAAAGTACGTTGCTGTCAATCGGATTTGTAATTTTATCTCTAATAACATCTGATCGTTAGCATTTGATGGATATTGAGGAGAATCCGACCAAGTTTCTTTCGGCGGATGTGCTAGAAATTGTACATGATAGCGATGACGGTGGGTTGGACCATCATATGATCTCCCCGTCAATCCCCACCGATACTCTTGTCAAGAGCGTCGCCCTTCATAAATCTGCTGCACTATCGCAAATCGCGTTGCTTCACGACGATCTTGCCCAAGCAGAGTTTTTCCCAGAACAAAACTTTGACGTTAACAACCAACAACTTGATCTTCGGTTAATGACGTTTTCTCAATAGTGAAGTTGCTCTAATTTACAGTTTCAGGCGTCAAAATTCATGGACAATGCTGTGTCACCAAATTAGCCCTATTGAGGTGATCAATCGGTTGTTGCGACAGATTGGCGATTGATTTTGTTGTAGTTGGTTGAAGTGTTTACCGTTAATGCACTATCTCCGTTCATTTTAAACTCGCGATTGCAACCTTTGCTGAAATCAACCGAAGGCAGTAAATACGTGATCAACGTGTCCGCTATGGAAGGTCGGTAACTCAATCGTTCACACAATGTTGTTATTCATCACCGTCTGCTCTTCAGGAAAATTCTACAGGCATAAGAACCCATATCATCCGCATACAAACATGGCCAAGGCGGCTCTCAATATGTTGACAAGAACGTCGTCGATTGATTTTGCTCGGGACAGTATCTACATGAATTCTGTCGACACAGGTCAGTTCCCATTTGTTTGATTTTGCCGATATCAAAACTGATTCATCTTTTTAAGGCTGGATCAATGACGAGAACCCGTTTGAAATTTGTGTTCATAATGCGAGTCAAAATTTCACTACCCCAGTAAACGTTGACTGTGCTTGTTTTAACCATGATGTTCATTTTTTGTTTTTTGAGATTGACGAAATTGACGCCATGGCCCGCATATTGGACCCTATTATTGAAGGTACAAACAACAATGTCTTCCCGTTTGGGAAGTTTCTCAAAGATTATCGTGAAACCGAATGGTGAATACTCTTCGTTCTACCTACATCAAATCGCAATAATTAACAAATGTTTAATAAAAAAAGACCCATACGCTTCGTTGGTAATTTTTCATTGTCATTACATAAGTATTACCGCCGTGCTTTGACGAATTCTCGGATACGATGTCACATTGATTGTTGTCGCTAAGTCAGAATAACGGAACAAGAAGGTTTTTCCGGACATATTCATCAAGACATATGACGATCCGCTAGGATCTAGTTTAATAATGTAAACAAAGATGGCAACCCTGAATCAGTGAGCGCAGCTGGTCTTGGAAACAATCGCATTCAAATCTTTACATAGACGTGGATATTCGATATTTCCGTCTTTACTGTAAACAGCTGCAAGAGCGCTCAATGTCTCCTTCTTTGCTGGTAGCCCGATATTAAGCAAAACTGTGGCTAGATGTTCCTGGGAAATGCGTCCTCGAATGGGCCTGTCAAATGCAGAGAAACTCTCATCTACTGTCACCATTCGCCGTCTGGTAATAATATTGCTCAGTCGTTCCAGCGCTTTTGCTGTCAGTCTGAGAATCACGATGAGATTACTATAAACAAATATACGAAGCCACTAAACGAACGATATCTCGGTTGCCGTGGGAGGTTCGACATCCACTTCACTTTGATCAGGGACCACGCTGCCGTCCCGAGCCGGCTGGGCAGGATGCGTTTCGTCGACACTTGCGAGATTGAAATCTTTACAAAAACTGACGTAGCTGACGTCCCCAGACTTGCTTCTATACTTCTCAATTAATAACTGAAACTCTTGTTCAGAAAGAAAAAGCTTAGAAACCTGTAGTTAAATATCAAATCATTTTCAGACACATTGATAAAAGTATGGCTCACATCAAGCACACGACGGAATGTAGATGCAGTCACTTGACCTGATCGTAATACATCAAATGGTGCAAAATGGTCTCGTAACCTTAATCCGCAATCCTACATTGAAATGAGCAACTATGAATACCCTTCGATGCAACTGAATACCCTCCCAGCGTTTCTTAATCGCTGTAAGACCCTACTAACAGACGTGATGGTGTGCTTTTTGGATTTCTGAGATTTCAACGACAAAGCAGGCTTAGGTATTGCAGGATGCGGGGCATTGACCTTTTGAAGCTCCAAAGCGGCGATAAACCTGAATAGAAAAATGCGAAACATATGACGAAACCCAGGACCGTCAACAACCATCGAGGCTAACCTGACGTAATGTATGTGATCTCCATGATGAAAACGCTTATGGATAAGATCACATTCCCGAGTGGTGATAGGCATCGCCCAAGTACATATTACAGCGTGGAATTGCTCCTTTGTTATGCTTCCGCTATTGCTCCGATCGTAATCTTCGAAAAAAGGTTTCAAATTCAACCCGCGCTGTTGAACAACTTGGTGTAACTTTGCCAACATGGCGTTGACAATATCAGCCTCCTCTTTACTTTCCTAGATATTTCACGTAAATAACAGAGCAGATCATGAGTTGGTCTCTACTTCCATACCCTAAATTCTGGCCGTTGCCGATCAGGGTCATACAACACCAAGGGTTTTCTGTCCACGCCTGTCGGATGCTGTTCAACACCAAACGGTACAAAGACCGCTTCGATATCTTTGCAAAACTCTCTATACATGATTTTACTGTCTTTCCCGGCGTACTCGGTACAGAGTGCCTATGCAAACGAAATCGGCCATTACGCTTTCCTACAGCATTGGAAAGGATACCAAGAATTCCCCATCAAGTAGCACAATTCCATATTGATCCATGATTCTTCGAAAAACGTCTCTGCTGACAGAACCCGTCCGCAGTGGGTCGAAATCAATAAAGTATTCCATAAGGCGGAGCCGACGTCTATGAACAATAGTTTGCAACCGTTCCATCGTGTTTTGTAGAGTAATGACTCGCTGAGTCCTTGGTAATTCCACAGCCTTCACATCACCAGCAATTTTGTCAACAGTTTGTTGACTTTTTTTTCGAAAGGTATCAATCCCAGTGCAAAACTGGCGGTAATGAACATGACCGTTGCTGTCACGATGAAACCGTTTATACAAAAGGTCCACTTCTACCGCGGATACGTTCAAACCAGCATTGTTCAAGACACTGCGGAATTGACGTTTGGTAACATATCCGCGATTGAAATGATCGAAATCGTGAAACCAGGATTCAGGATTTCGCGAATACCTGAAGATTTTACGTCAGCATTATACGACATGTCCAAGTATGGCAATCAGGACCTGTTAGCTGCCTCGTATAGGTTTAGCAAAATCTGCTCTATGGCAATAGTGTCTGCTGGAGTCTCTTTCAACGATTCATCCGAACCCTTTTTAGAAGAGCATATCAATCAATGTTAATCCATGTAGAATAGGCAACAAACCTCATCATGATAGGGAGAGAAAGGCACTGGAGTGATCGATGGTTGCGCCTCAACGTTCACTGCAACAAATTTTTTTGATACGGCTGCGACAAGGTTTTTCCATTTAACTGATTCTGGATAGTCAGGATTTGTAGTTTCTTTGAACTCTTGGAAGATGAAATCGACCTCTTCTTGTGAGCAAGGAAATCCTGACATATCCAAGACACGAGCGAGGACGTTGCGGCTTGTAAGCCCCTATCAAACATATAAATAAATGACATTTGCCGTCGCTGCCCAATATGTATTTACCTTCCGAAGAGGATCAAATCCGGCAAATGCATCCTCTAAACGCACCTCAAACGTGTGCACGTATGTTCGCAGTCGGTTAAGGGTTTTCTCAAGCGTTAGTTCACCCCCATCATGATGCGTAGGATGAGGTGCGTCCTCACAAATGTCGAGCTTATCATTGAGAACTGGAAGTGCGGTCACAATGTTCAACTAGGATCAAAAGTCATGTTGTGAAAAAATTTTAATCAGTGATCTATACCTTTTGTTTTGTTCCCATCGTTATCATAGTGTCTATGGCTTTGCAGAACGACCGGTAACAAAAACCTTTCGATCTACAACTAAACCGACGGAGCACCACATCTATTTCTGAATTTGTAGGATGCACTTCCACCGACGTGAGGACGGATTTGAATTGATGATGCGAAATAAAACCCGTATTGGTGCGGTCAAAATTTTTAAAGAAGGAGTTGCACGAAAGATTTCGCAAAGTGAAGATTCTGCTGAAGGTATTCAAAGCAGAAACAATCGGTTCTGGCTCCTGATCAAGATTGAGCGGAGCAACATCCGGAGATACAGTGAATCCAGAAGGCTCAACAGTAGGAACTTTTTCCAAATTCTTTACAAGTACAGTACCCTAATATGTATCGACAATGTGAACCAGACCTCTGTTACTATTGAAGGACTTACGTCAATGGCATCGTGGAGGTTTTGATAGTCAATCTGGCCAGTCTCTTTTGAGTGTGGAAATGATCGCTGCAATTCTTTGAGTTGTAACTCAGACAGATGTAAGTTTCCAATACTTGAAAGAACCGAACCAAAGCGATGAATGGTGATATTTTTACGTCGCAACGGGTCCGAATCACGTAGAAACTGAAATAGTCGCACGCGACGCGAAAAAATCATCACTCTCAGCAAGTACAGCAACTCGTCAGTTGACTACGTGAATATAAGCCTCTGAAGCATTTACACACGCAGTGATCTCAATCGCCTAACCTGTACGCAGTGGTCTGATAAGGTGTTTTCCCGTATTGTTCCGTTGACTTTGTGATCGGTGAAGTTTGTTGCATTGACCTCTAACTTATCCGCATTAGAGGCAATTTCTGATAGAAAACTTTCGTAATCCACATCTTCTGCGTGCTTGCAGGACGAATACCGTCGCTGTAGCAAGGCCACAACGTCCTCGTTGAGATTTAAACCGGCAGCTAAAGAATCACTTAATGCCCTTTCAAACAGTTCTTTCCACTGGACAGACCTGTAAGACATTTTTGAAATTGCACTTGTGAAACATTTCCTAAGCCGATATCAGAGAAGTGGCCAACGCATTACATCAGCTACCTGACCGCTATTGAATCTATCAAAATCTCGAAACAGTGGCTTGAGATCAAAGTGACGCTGGGTAACACGGTCGCGAATTCTTCAAAACACCATCAAGATTCAGGAGCTTATTCCAGTATAATAAGTGGGTACCTTTTCAATGCTGTCGTTATCAACATGTTCTCTCGCGGGGTGGTGCTCCCGCGTTGACGACGATGAAGAGCAACTTGCTTTCCGTAATCTCGATTTAGCTCGGTTCCATCGACAATGGCTTGCTCTGGATGGCTTTCCAAATCTCTCGGGAACAGCACTGACATGGACCTCCAAGTTAGTTATGATTTACACGAGACTTGCGCTATTTTACCGGCGTTGATCGCGTGAACAAAACGGATATAGTCGACCATCGGTTGTAGTTTGTAGATTCTGTTGAAGTGACGATGAACAAGGTCGAGTTCTTCTACACTCAAAGCTATTGATGAGGACAGGATTGCACGATCGAAGTTCGCAGTCGAGAGTAGCCCATGACGATGCTTATCAAACGGAGTGAAAAAATCCTCCAACCGGATATTCTTCTGAAAGACCTCGGACCTTAAACGGAGCTCAAGATCGGGCCAGGTCGCCGCGATCATCCCAACAGCTGACGATGTCTTATAGGATATGGTGGAGATCGCAGTGTACTGTCTGAGGTGATACAGCACAAGATATATTACTAAGGGATTACGGGACCAGCCTGTGTCATGCCCGCTTTCAGCGTTACGATAGGCGAACATGACGGTTACACTGTGTAGCGTGCACACACACCGTGTCGATATGCGAGTGGCACACGTGGTAACGTGACGCTAGGGCATGCGAGGAGCGGTATCAGTTGAATTGGAACCTCATGATCTTCGTCATTTGTTAATGAGTCGAATTTGAATGGTTTGCGCTCATGGTGGACGCACATTCAATCGATCGTGTCCAGGAATCGCCGATGGCCGGGGTGTTCGATGCGCTTTCAGGTCTAGCCGAGTTGGTCGGAAGTAAACAGAAAGCTACCGATGATGCTGTTGAAAAGACCAGAGATCTGAATACTACTTATCAAGTAGGGACTGTTGGACAACTGCTACTTGGCTCTAACGTCTGCAGCGGCTCTTAGACGAGAACATTTTGATGACGACAAGCAAAGACAAAGACATGGAGATTCTAACGGCGAATATGGAATTGATAAATCAAACGGCCAAAATCATAAGCGATACTGTCACCCAGCACCGATTACTGCAAGATGCGGAAAGGGAAAGGAAACAGTTGCAAACCGATATTGATTCTTTGCAAAGGGATATTACTAGAATTGAGGAAGACCACATTGCTCAATCGTTCGAGTTTGCCGAAGAAGTGACTAACATGAAAGCGATTGAATCATTCCAACAAAACCGGATCAAAGAAATGACGGCGGAAAGTTAGCGTTTTTCAATTCATGACATCAGGTCTAAGAAACAGTAATAATTGTTAGATGATCAAGTTAGAAAGAACACGTCTAGAGTAAAAGAGGACACTGCCCGACAGCTGGAATTACTCAAAACGGAAGTAAGGCAAATAAGACTCTACATTGAAAAGCCTCATGTAATCTCTTATATGTAGTATGAGGATGAATTAGCAAACATCGGGAAAACCTCAACGCTAGTTGGAGAAATAGACTACGATGAACACGTCGTCCGACGGAGGTTGATGTCCCTGGCGAAGGAAAACCAAACCCTTTCCGAGCAAATCAAGTTATTAGAGAATACCATGAATACAAACACAGAAGGTATATGAACGATTATCCCTGCTGTCGAACAATTGATATCGCTTCTTGTGAAATGATGTCCTTAAATGCAGTTGGAGATACGACAGCTATCGATTGACTTCTATATCTCTGCAATCAAAGCGGTTTTCGCCTTTATGAAAGATAATGCTTGAACATTGATCCGGATCAAAGCACTATAGTCTGCAGAAAAATGACGCGATTGTTGCGAACATGGACTTTGAACCTGGTGAATCGACGGTAAATTCTTACAAAAAAGAGCCTTGGACGACGGCAAGCTAAATCCACACTTCCGATACCGTGCAATTGTTCGGATTTCAGAGCATAGTTGATAGGTGGCTTTATGTGCGTTATAAATCCATGTCATTACTGGTCTCCATTGCAATAATCTCTTTACGAATATCAGCAATATGAGCCTGAACAGAAATACAATGTAAGTATTTCCGGCATAAGCGATAATGATTTTACTGACATCAGCCTTGCTAACAATTTTCCTGGCGAGCCTGTTGGCCACGACAGTTTGTAGATCTTTCCGCCTTTGCTTGACAACAGTTTGCTTTGATTGCGAAACGATATTGAATCCTGAACCGGCAGCTCCGGCTCGCTGAACAATCAAGGCTTCGATGTTTCGGTTGATGGCAGCAGTTAGCGTTGAAGGGCTGCCCTTCTTATGCTTTGATGGCGCTGATACCGACGTTAGACCCCACGACAATACATTCTGGACAAGTCGAATACCATTTTTTACTCTCTTCCCCACACCGCTTTTCTTTTGAGACCTCAAAGATGACCCTAAAGCAGCTGGTCTGCTGTGTTTCACGCCTTGCGCCATGGTGAAAGTGGAAGGATCTGCTTTGTACTGAGAAACTCCTCAGAAAACCTTGGGGTACTCCGCTCCGGACTCCGTGGCCTTCATGATTTTCGAGCCACAGTCCGCCAACCACTCAAAAATGAATGTGCTTTTCTCGGTAATCTCCCAAACACGTGCTCGTAATCGGCATTGGATGCGGGGAGTGCTCACCAACAATACCGTTAAGGGTACCACGACGCTATTCGAAGACGATCTGCAAGAGAAGTTTATACGGGGTAGCGGGAACGGTGGCCAAAAGGTTAGACACTTTCTAATCCTTGAGTTTGCGAGAAACAATCGTAAAATTTATAACAACAGATCAATAAAACCAGCAGTTGCGTCCATTTGCTACATAAGGTCCGAATTCTTTCTAAACTGTCTGATGACACATTTTTGACATCTCAAGTTGTTGTATAGCCGACGGGAATGATTGTTAAATGCCAGGTAATCAGCAGCGAATTTCTGGAATAACCTCCACGTCATTCCCTGATTGCTTGTTAGGAAACCCGATCTTTACAGCAGAATCGTTCGCTCGCCCGGAAAAGGCTTGCTCAGAAGTTGGACGTCATGTTGAATGGTTCAAAGTGCCAAAAATGACGACTAGCGGCTGACCAACATGTTGACTTATTCAGGCGACGACAGCGTTCTGAACGTGAAGCTTGACAAAATACGACGGCGCAAGGAGAAACGGAAGTCGCGAAGCAAAAAAAAATACGACGACGTGGATACGGCAGGGGACGGCGAGGACACGGTATCGAGCATGGATGGCGGCGATCAACCAGAACCCAGATAAAACGCTTTACACGAGTTATTATATGTAGTTGCCATTACGATGATAGATCTTCAGCAGTTTGAAGATCTCGTATGGCGTCCACAGCGGAAGTAGATCGATGGTTTCCTGGTCGAGGCCGATCATGTCCTTCGGTTTCCCGGAGAGCAGCCAGTTGACGACCTGTCGCGGCTTCTGTAATCGATCCCGAAGTCGTCCTTCGAACAGGCTATCCAGCACCTGTTCGATATGGTATAGGCATAGGTCGATCTGCTCTAGTCCACGATCTGTGAAATGGGATGGCGACAACAACATGACCGTCATTTGACCTTGAATCTGGTCGACGACCGCCCTCATAATGTCTCCACTCAGGTCGTTGCCCCTTTTCGACAGATATTCCATCAGTGCCGACATCCAAAGTGCCATAGCGATCATCTCATTCGAACACCAATCGTCGCTTAGCGGCTGGAAACTCCAATCGAACGTTTTGACCCAGCCCGCGAAGAAATGATCTATACGATCGAGAACCGCGGTCCTCAGCTTACCAATGTGAAGAGCGCGAAGTCGATCCAGAGTTTGCATTGAGACGGTTGTCGAACGATCTGGTTCTGCTTCGCAATATCCAGGGGCGTTTCGCATCATGATCGGGGTCTCTTCCATAAAGAACTCGATATCGGTGATCGTTGGTAGAATCGCCACGACGTCGGCACGTGATTTCGGACTGGACTCCCATAGCTGCCGGAATAATAGCGCCATGGTCGAATCGATACACTGCCGGACGTTGGTTCTGGCCTCGGGAACCGCCCCGCATAGCTTGTTGAACTGGGAGATCAACAGTCGCGAAAGGCGGTGACACTTGATCGCAACAGAAGTGGCGCCCGTGGCGGTCGACGAGATCGACAGATCAGGGTCGCTGACTTTCTTGTCGGCGCCTTTTTCCACGATGGCAGAAACCCGCCATTTGAAGCCCTGGAGGACGACACACACTAGTTTCGTCGCGTGCGAGTTCAAGAACGACGTCCATTGACCACATTCAACTCGGGTCGATTCCTTGCAATCGTCAATGAACGCCGAGAAAGTGTGAATGACGTCGACGATATCCGTTGATTGATCATTCGATAGAAACATGTTGGCGATATGAATCTTGAACGCAGATATGGTCAACTCCCAGAAATGGTTCAACTGAGACAGTTTTATATCGCGCTCCAATCTGGATTCAACGTTGAAGAAATTTTTGAGCTGACGAATCGCGAGGGCGAGCTCGGGCGAGGAATTCTTCGACGTCGAGAACGATTCGAGAATCGCCAGTAGATGGCACCGTCTTGCTGCGTCTTGAACGGCGACGAAGTCGCCACGTCGGCCAAGAAGGTTGTATATGATTTTGCAGCGTTCGTATTCTTTGACCGATATTGACGCATTCGCAGAACCGTGAGGAGCGGCGCCGTCTTCTAGGAGATGAATTTCAGTCAACCACTGATTGTGCATATTTGTGGTCCGATCTAGCACAGCCTGTTTTAGAAACGCGAGATCCGCCACGATCACGCTGTCGATTTTTGACGAGTTCACTGGGCGAAACTTGATCGACGACAGCAGACACGCCGCCGGTTCCAGTTTGTTATCGTGGACCAGAGCGCGAACGCTATTGATAATGTCCAGCATCGAGTTGTAGTATTCGGCAACGGCCTTGGCTTTCGTAATCGCCGATTGACATTGTAATAGGTCTCGATGGCGTATTGCCTGGAAAACGACGATTACGAGGGCAGGGTTAATATGAGTGAGATATCAGCAAACCTTGTCGACCACGTCGATTCCCGATTCCTGGACGTTCTTGTTGACGCTGTGGAGGCGCGACCGGATCTCCGATATCTGATCATGACCGTGCTGCAGAGCCGATAGACCATCGCTCACCGACGACAAGATCGTCGGATTGATCTGATCCGCCCCGGCAATCGCGCCCTGGCCAACCGCATAGACCTGATCGGGATTATCGCAGATCAACCCGGCAATCGTGACCCATCCGTCGTCGTGTTGCTCTAGAATATCGGCGACGTTTCCCAGGCCATTACATGGTCGACGGCGGGCCGCTCGGTGACGTTCGCCCATGGCGCTAGAAAACAACTGTTTGACCAATCCCGGAGTCACGGACACCGGATTTGGTCTTGGCTCAACAGGGTTCAAGTCAATTCGGACTTCGGGGTCTTGAAGTTCGATTATTTGACACTTCCTTGAAAACGTGTTCTTTCCTAAATCAGCAACATCAGTAATGTCGGAGCGGATGGGGATCGAGGTCAAGTTAGAAATTCCGTCTCGAGGAGAACGAGGTTTTTGTCTTTCGTAGGGTTCTGGTTCTTGGGCAGAAAATATCCCTGTTTTGCTTTTGATTCGTGTTGGCATGATGGCGCTCAGTTCTGTTACCAGATCACAGCCAGAGATCGGATCACAATACACATTTCCCGATGTGATCGGGAGTCGTGATTTATCATTGTCGTTCCGCGATAGGTAGAGGGCGACCTCATCGCCCTCTACCTATCGCCCGGCAACGACAGAGAGAGACAGATAGACAGCACCAATTGTATGGCGATACATTGTTTTACTCCCATGTGCATCATCCCACAATTCTGTGCTGTTGCCACTCTGGGCGCTCCTGCTATCGTTATCGGTTGGACCATTTGCCAAAGCCGAACACAAATGTTTTCTCGCAAATGCCTCGCTCGGTTTGAAAGACGAGCTGTTGATAAATCATTCGTTGAATTGCGGATCGAGATGCGTTGTCAATGATCAGGTATTCAATATGGTCGAATGTACCTCTGGCCCCTCGTGAACGTGCTCGTCTTCGCCTTTGATCACGATGGAGCGGGTTGAATTCCTCGTGTTGCTTGGCCAGGCCAATGGTACCTGCCCATACCATGACCCCATCGTGATACAAGACATCAACGAAGACCGCCGCCACTCGCCCAGACCTCGCACACACTCCTGGAACTGCATTCGGCCATCGTCAACACCCGAATCACCAACCGATCCACGATCCCACCAGTGAATCATCACCAGCTCATCATCCAAAACCGCAGTATTACACGTGGCCGAGTTTCATACGATTACGACAGATGGATTCGGAAATTGATTGAGGCCGAACCACCCGATTTGGCGTCGTATTGGACTACAACCTCGAAGCGGAGAAACGCCTCGACTCAACGCTGCGCCCACGACGCACAAGATCCTCGAAGAAACGGCTTACCCGCGTCGACGGTTGGGACTGATGCTGAGGGAAAGGACCGTTGCCGAGACTTGGTCCTGGGACCATTGCGACTACCGGAACCGCTGTCGAAGGCGCCATAGAATCCAGTCCAACTCCAACATGACTAAACCATCGATTTCGGCTCAGATCCCTTTGTCGCTGAGAAACATCCCTGACTACAGGCGCTTGCCGTTTTCCTGACTGGGACGATGCGACGCCTGGTGAGGTCGACGGACGACCGATGCCGATGCCGGGCATTGCGCCAGCTCGGGTCGACTCTGGACTCGCGACGCACTGGATCCCAACACTGATGGCGCTTGAGCGGTGATGCGCTTTGGCCCAACCGACACCGCAAGGCCCAGTATATGGCACGAAACCCATATGATCAAACCATGGCGTTAGAGGTTTTGGTCGATTTTATCGCGCTTCCGCTGAGACTACCCAGATTCGCCAGAGCGTCACCAAAGGCTCCTGGTATTCGGTAGACCGGTTCAATGACATCCCACAAAAGGTGGAACTTCCCCTCAAGTTTGCGAATGTTGCCTGCCGCCTCCGCTTCCTGGCTGCATTACGGAAAGACCAGCTCCATGGCGATATTCCTCGGGCACATCAAGCGCGATACAATCCCGTTGTCTCCTCAAGTTGCTATCTGTGCCATAATCACTGGGAGCGGATTCGATCCCGTTTGTTCTAATGTAAATGTTCAATGGCGCTCTCCAAGGAAGCCAATAGTGCGAATAAATTGTGGTGTGCCGGTCTGCAGATAAATTGAGCAAGTTTCGTATCCGGTTCGGCAGAGCACAGACCTGTATGATAGACTGATGCACATGGGATCTGAATACGGTACAGCATATCGGTTGTTCTAATGCCAATTTCAACCACAATATTGTTTTCTGAATTGCCCACTTTTGGACTCGACAATCGTCTCCGATTCAGATCTTATCAGAAGCTTACATTAATCTTTCCATACCGCTAGATAATTGTCCATCGGCCGCGTACATTGAAAATTCGTCTGTTAGCTCGTAACAGTCTTCTTTTTAGGAATTGAATCAGAATGATCCAGAAGTTAGTGAAGATAGGTTCCAACTCTTCCACAAATGTAAAGCTTGGAGAACCTGCTACAGGTGAAGATCATCACTGCAGACAAACATATAGGTTTAGTGGCAATGAATATCTCCGACTACAATCGCCTAGTCCTTGCTCATCTGAATAGTTTGAACCTATCTGTACTAACCTCTGGAACATTCTGATTGAAAGAAGATTTCTCAGATGGACAAATACCTAATGTAGAGGACGGCCCAACCATGGATTGGCTACCCTAGAATGAATCATATAATAGGTTACTGATGAAACTCAGTTTTGGACTCGCGGCGATACGAATAACCTGAAAACTGTTATTAGCACGCTTCAAGAGAGAAAACTCGGACAAGAACGTCCAATAGGGCCGTCTCGTTTACAGTTTATTGCCGGAGATGACGGGAATCTATCGCCATAATCGCGTCACGACGCGTTTCCTCTTCGATATCGTGTACACGTCAGTGTACGTATGCATTACCCCCCCAACTGAGTCGTCTGTGGGGTTACGTTATGATGGTGCTGACCTGTGTATAGTAAGGGAGGGGCCTTCTCGGTATCGAGATCTCCCACATTGACTTATAACATTATCATTCGAACATCACATCGGTGGTTTCATTAATTCATATTCCCCGCCGTTTATGGCGTCCAAACCTGTTTTGATCGCCCTCGTACTCGTGATCGCGTTAGCGTCAGCGGTCGACGCCAGCCTACGCAACGTCAAGGTTATTCGAAAAATTAACCTTGCCGGGAATGAGGCCGCTCACAAAATCGGTGTACGCGTGAAGAACGATGGGAACGAACCTGCCCAACATTATCGGATTGCGATCCCAAATCAACAGGCGGCGCGACTCGCAGAATGTATGCTGTACGATGATGATATTTCGTTCAAATCTATCTGTTCGAGAACGTCAGATACTTATGACGATGCCACGATATATGAAGTTGCTTTTCCACAGGCTCTACCGCCAAAAGAAACCGCCAAACTCTGGATTCGTATCGTTTTCACCCACTTTTGCCAACCGTATCCGAAGGCAATCCCTCAGGGAGCTTTGCCATATGTTAAAGTTGACGACTCGGCAGTCTTGCTTTCACCGTATAAAACGGATACGCAAACGACCAAATTCAATTTGGGAACAAGGAACATAATATCGTCTACTGGTCCTAAAAAAATGCAAATCAACGATCGTATTGAGTATGGACCCTACGAAAATGTTGAGCCCTTTTCTTCGGAGCCAATATCTATTCATTTTATGCACGACAAAGCATTCGCGACGGTCACTGACCTCGTTAAACATGTTGAGGTGGGTTTTGATTGTCTGAAGGTATTTTGCTAAAAACCAATCAATTTCGTCACAACCAAAGGTATCTCATTGGGGCAATGTCGCCGTTGAAGAATCGTATTTGATTCGCAACGACGGTCCATTGCTAAAGGGAGAATATTCTCGCCTTGATTACGACTCCGGTTCAGTAAGCACGTCTGGAGTCTTCCAATGGTTAGTCGCGCATCTTCATCCTCATGCGAAGGATCTTTACTACCGCGATTCTATCGGCAACGTGTCAACTTCTCGGATACGTCCTATGCGAGATCAGGTTTGGGCGTGCGGGTTTATCGCAAACAACATTTTGATTGGATTTTAAGGTGCGATTGGAAATTGCAACTCGGTTCCCAATTTTTGGTGGATGGAAAACCGACTTTTATATTGGCTACAATATTCCAGCGCAGTATGCTCTATACAGCGCCAAGGCTGGAGAGCGCAAGCGATTCGTCCTAAACATTCCGTTTGGCACAAACTTTGAAAGCCTCGTTATCGATGAACTAACAGTAAAAATTGTACTGCCTGAAGGTAAATATCAGCCACTTTTTGGGCATCTCACTCATACAACATTCTTTCAGGTGCGACGAATATCGCTTGGGAAGCCCCTTACAGTGAGGTCGTTGAGACAGAGCAAGGCCTTCTTCGTACATTTTTAGATACAATGGGCCGGCCAATGCTTGTTCTGAAGAAAAGAAAGTTGGGTTTTGATGTATCAGATATGACCGATCGCTAAATGCAACGTTTTTTTAGCGTTGTCAGTGGGTATCATGGCAACGATTTTCAAATCACTTACGACTTCGATGACTATGCCATATTGCGAGAGCCGCTGCTACTCTTTGCTGGGTTCTTCATGTTCTTCGTTGCCAGCATCGCCTATATGCGAATCGATTTATCTTTAAAGGTGTCCCGCAAGAGATCGTTAAAAGCGGCGACGCCAAAAGCAACATTCACCAATTTCCTGCACTTATGTGAAAACAATGTTGAAGATGCACGATTAAGCGCCGCGAAGCAGGAGTTTATTATCTCTTTATCAGATTCCGAAACAATGAACACTGTTGAGAGTCAAATGTCTATATTGTGGAGCCTGCGGCGTGAATTCCACTCTGAAGCATTCCAGGCGCAAGTTGCCCGAATCCGAAAAACTATCTCGTCCTGATGATACTGAAAAATATATCTCATATTTTTGTAGTTCAAAATCAAGTTTTTTAATGGGCTGGTTGACCAATTATGTTCTCGACCTCCATGTTTAATGTGTGTTGGTTGACTAAGGATGCTTTCGGCCTCTCGATTTTGAATGTCAAGTCAAAGGGCCCCCTCAAGCGCAAAATCCGACGTTATTGCACTTATTGCGCAGTCATTTGATGACCAGAACACCTTTGGGAAAGTGTCGAACTGTTGAGCTATTATCAGCCGCTGATGCAATTGCCTTTGACGTTGACAGCACTGTCCAGCCGCATGAAGGAATTGACAAGCTGGCAGAATATTGTGGGAAGCTAATGGAAGTTCGACAAATGACTGCCGCGGCCATGCAGGGATCCATACTTTTTCAAGACGCCCTTCGTTTAAGGTTGGACATTATTCGCCCTAGTAAACAGCAGTTCAGTCATGTCGCTGGTCAATCTGTCCAACTTGTACCAGGGGTCGGGCAATTGATATCCATGTTAAAGGCACTAGAAAAAGATGTCTTCTTGGTTTCTGGCGGGTTCCGACGTATGGTTGATCCTGTTGCTGATCAACTAAATATACCATCGGATCATGTTTTCGCCAACGTCCTTCGCTTCAACGAGGATGGGTCATTCGGTTCATTTGATGAAAATGAACTGACGTCAAGGTCAGGAGGAAAGCGCAGAGTTTTAGAGCTGATTGCATCAAAATTCGGTTATAAGGTGATTGTTGAGTTGGAAGTAAAGCGGATTTATAACTCATTTTGTTTAGAATATGATAATGATTGGTGATGGGATGACTGATATGGAAGCATGTCCACCTGCTTCTGCTTTCATCGGGTTTGGCGGAATCGAAGTTCGCGATTCTGTGCGGCAAGGGTGCGACTGGTTCGTCTACGAATTTCAAGAGATAATCGATGCGCTTTCCTCCTCCAATCAAATGTGTGCGAAATAAACCCCAAAAAGTCATGATTGAAATCGTTTTCCTGCTCTGTCGTTCGGTAGCGCAGACGTGGTTCTACCACCTCAACCCGATTCCGTTTTACTCCATGTGCACTGTCGAGTGTACTGTACGCCACTGTACGTAACCCACTCTACCATTATTTTCCGTACCGTGTTCCCGTAACATCTCGTCACCAGTCATTTTGTGTACGATAAATGAACGGTGGTGTAGGTACATAAGTCACACCAGTCAGACCGTCCCCGTCGTTTTTGTTGTTTCTTCATTCCGGGAGGGGAATATGTTGGGGACCGGGCGACGGCACATCATATCGGCTTACAAATTGACTCGCCTAACATCCAATGCAGCTGCTCCTGAAGCCGCGGCACCATCGGGCAAGCTTTTCCAGCTATTTCGCTGGAACCCCGATGTTGGTGGCGAACCGAAGCTGGTCGACTTTCGTGTCGATACGAAAGAATGTGGCCCCATGGTTCTCGATGCGTTGATCAAAATCAAAAACGAACAAGACAGTACAGTAACGTTCAGGCGTTCATGTAGAGAAGGAATTTGTGGCTCGTGCTCGATGAATATCAGTATATTGTCACATTTCGGTATTTCATCGCTCACATTTCAATTTTGACTGTTCAGATGGTTCAAACACATTGGCGTGTCTTTGTCCTATAACGGCGGGCGATGCTCCGATGGTAGTTCGCCCGTTGCCTCACATGCCTGTGGTTAAGGACCTTGTTCCTGATCTATCTGGCTTCTACAAACAATATTCGTCTATTGACCCGTTCCTCAAGAGGAAGTCCAAAAATCCTAATGTCGCTGGTGAATTTTTACAGACGAAAATGGATAGGTTCGAGCATATTATAATACGGTATCCTCTGACAGGTTTTTAGAAAACTCTTGGATGGTTTATATGAGTGCATATTGTGTGCGTGCTGTTCAGCATCGTGTCCTTCCTACTGGTGGAACCAAGATAAATATCTAGGCCCAGCTGCCCTATTGCAGGTCCAGTATCTGGGCAAAGCATCACGTCTTGAGACCTGACACTTCTGTTGTGATACAGGCGTATCGCTGGATATCGGATACACGCGATGAATATACCAAAGAACGGTTGAAAGCTCTTGACGATCCTTTCAAGTTATACCGATGCAAAACTGTAAACGATTTTCTCAGCATATCTGCAGTAAATGACGTTCAATTTACAGATCATGAACTGCACAAACACGTGTCCGAAGCATTTGAACCCGGCGAAAGCCATCGCTGAGATAAAAAAGAAACTGACTACACTGGAATAGATAAACTCTTGGTTTTGGAATATGCAAATTATTTATGTACAAAGCGGGTGGATATACACTACAAATATTGAAAAGCCAATCTGTTCGCGTAATGAACCGTCATCTCTCAACCAAGCTTTCCCCCAAAGCATTCAGGTGGTCGATTTCGTAACGGAAGTATGCCGTCCTTTTAGAAATTGGACATTTACAACCCTATGACGTGGCTTAGATGTTGAGGAAATCGAAAATTTCAGATTGTCTCACAAGATCATCATCAACATGATGCAGGCAGAATGTATGTCCGTTGTCACATCCACACTTCATGTATGACAAGAAACAAAATTGATTGCAGAGGGAACAATGATCGACTGCGGTTTCAATTTTTGACGAAAGCAATATCCAGTTTTCCACGCCCTTCCGCCGCCAAAATTGTCGCCAATCTGTCTGTGAGCGTATAATATGATTCAACTCTACTCGCAAGATTGCCTGTATCAGAAATTACAACAGCGTTTTGACCACATAAGGATATTGTACCTTATCATGTGGATGACCACCGCCTTCAATGATCTCGATAAGTAACTTATCAGAGGAAAATACCGGAGGTTTGCAATGTTTTCTGCAATCATCGATTGCAATGCGGCCATGGCTCAGCCAATCGTCAGTTGCGAAATTCACTGCTTCTGTGCAGTTAAAACCTTGATTGAAACCTAAAATCCATCAGAAAAGAATGAATTTGATATGATATTATAAACATTATGACCTGCATGAAATGCCCTAGGAAAAGTTCTATAGCGACAATAGTTAGGAACAATCGTAAACGAGGATATTTTGGCAATACATGATGAATTCTCCAGCACACTGGACAGCGTGCACAACCGGTACGTCACTTGCAATCAGTGTTTCGGGAAGAATTTGTGTAACTAGATTCATCGCCAAATCGGGTTCTTCATCGAACAAACCTGGGACCTGCGATTTCATGGCCGCTTCCATCTGATGGTAAGAATAAAGGCCGTGCATTCAATCAATTTTCACATTTATACCTTTCGATGCTCAGAACCAGGAACGCCATACCATGATTTCGGTGCACCAAAATGGTTGTAATTGATAGAATACATCCATAAGTCTTCCGCGTGCCAGCAAAACGTAGAAAACAGCATACCGAAATAAACCTACGCATAGTTAGTGTGTGACATTTTTGAATGAGTAATGTGCCAAACCCATGGGACGTTGACCCCAGACACGCCTGCATCAAGATTGCGAATGACTGATCTCGGCAAACGTGCGATATTATTAAGATTCCATGGATGCTTCACATATTTGCTCGAGCCGGAAACAGGAAATCCGCTACATGCGAAGTTTTAGATTCCGAAGCGAAAATCAAAGCACTGAGTCCAACCTGCCGAATCGACTCGCATCAATGTCGTTTCCATACTCAACAACAGTTTCTGTGCTAGCTGAACGAACAAGTTTCCAATACATCTCCTCAACTTCACCGCTGGAGCGCGACCCTGAGAAATCATGTAAATTCGATAGAATCTCCACAAGACGCCATCCCTTCACGAAGTAAAATTGTTTGAACAAACCTGGTTGGGATGCAAAGGAATTGCGATAAAAAGCGTCGGCCATTCGTTTATACTCAGGGATGGTGTATTCTTTGTCGCTAACGTCAAATCCTAAGGTGGCAATTAATTAACGGGCGACAGAGGTGCAAAGTGGATTACCGACGCCCTCTTGTAAACGATGAATGTGTTGGATTCTGGTCCGAAAACGTTCCTTCTTGCATTGCGAAAACAATCGAGGGGGTTTCCATGAGTCCGGAGGGATGATTTTACAGATGCCAGCATCTTCAACTTCATCGCGTATGCTCTCTATGTAGCCAAACGGATCTAGAAATTCGGCTGGCGTTGGGCGAAACACAGGTGCATCAGGAATCTGTCTACAATTATTCGCATGCTTGGTGATCACTAGACCCATGATTAGTGGAAACGCGCTTCCCCAATCCAGTAGCAACCGACTTGATGCTTTGATAGCTTGTTGGAGCAACTCACAGTCTTTGAACGAATCAGACTCGAATGAAATCTTACTGTTAATTCGACGACGTCCGCTCCTTCGGCAGTCTCCGCCCGCATTCGCCCTGGTCGATTAACGACACGATCAGAACATTCGTCTCCACGCATTGCCCCAGCAAATATTACAATGGCGATGCGGTCCTCTTACTGCGGTTCATGGATTGCCCCTGTTAATCTCAGGCGACAACCGACCAAATGTGCCGGTTTGACAAACTAGGGGCCAGGGTCGAGATGGACAACGCGCCGGGGGCGTCGTTCGCGCGCTACAACGAGGGAGTCATGGTTAGCGATCTGTTGTTATGACGGTCAGCGGTGCAGAGACAGCATTACATTGATGATCGGCTCTACGTGTAGCGATACACAAGGAGGATAGCGGGTTGGCCGCACTGATCGCGTGTTGTTGTGACCCACTGGGGTAACAATACTGTAACAATATATCAGGGGTTGCTGCCTTTGCGCCTCATTTGGGCCCACAATTACGTCACGGTCGGTCAACGGCAGTTGCGCCCCCTGACCAAGGGGATTTTGGGGTTGTCAGTGGAAATTCGTCTTGTGCACGTTGGCTTTCGCTGGTGATCGCGCAAAGTGGGTGACAAAGCTGACAAGAATAGGAATATATTCGACAGGTCAACGCAGTTTTCGGACCGATCAAAAAGTTTGCCCGCGGGGATGAGTTTGAGGCAAATCACTGTCGACCCGACAAAGTACCGTGTCGGGTTATCAGGCATCAATTTGAGTTTTTTGCCATGACGACCGAATAATCTTGGAATATTGACAAATCTGGACTCAACAACAAAGATTTTGTTCTGAAAACACCGACATATAGAACATTTAGATGCTGTTAGTTGATAGTTGCTTTTTGTTTTTTTTTTTCAACAATGCAAACGCATTGAGTTAATCACGTCAGAAAAACTACCAATGGTATTAGAACCCCTCATTTCGTTATGAAGTAATCGTCAAATGCGCTCACTTTGAAGAAAGCCGAATTGGTAACTTTTGCTCTTATAAAGCTTTTAAAACAGAACCAGATTCAAAATACTGTCAATCAACTGCACATGTAATGTACCAAGTCAACAATCATTCATGCAAAGTTCGACCTTCTTCACTTTCAAGGTACAACTCATTGCCGATTGTGGTAGACGGTAGACTTCGTGTAGACTTCTGGTAGGCAGAAGAATGGCAGGCGGTAGACACCGCAACGCCTTTTTTTGTCGATAATCCATTCAATGTCGGACCAGTTTGGAATCGATCTAGACCAGGCGGCATTAGAGGCTTCACAGTGCTCAGCTTGTCCGAAACTGAAAGCCCAGTATCAAAAATGCTTCGAATCATGGTTCCAGGACGTCTATCTTAGAGGAGAGGCGACCGATCTCGCGTGCGTCGAAGAATTCAAACAATATCAAGAATGTGTTATTGTACAGTAGCTCTGTTTATCAGTTTTATTGATTCGCGTACCAAATTCTTAACAATTGGTTTTAGGAATCTATCAAAGGCAAAGGATTGGCTGCTATTTTGGACGAGAAATTTTTTCAAAAATCTCTCCCACCGTCGTGATATTATATGACTACATTAATAATATTTGTAGAAAGCACTGGTTTAAAAAAAAACTCACTTTAGTTTTTAAAGTTCAGATCATCTTTGAATATTGATTGTTGATGGCTTTTCCTTCAACCCTGTTTGCTGAAACACGGCTGAAATCACTATTGGAGAATACCTGGCAGAATGGAAAGAATCGGAAACGGTTGGAATGATTGATTCCTGGAGTGACGGTGCTACATGGCTGATGGCGTCGCTGATCGTGCATGTGCTCAACGACGGCGAATGGTACACCTCGAATTGAACCAGATTTTTCCATTGCAAGTTGGACTGGACGATCAAGTTATGAACTGCCTTCAAGGTATGTGAAATGACCATATTGACGCTAACAGGGGCAGGCGCCACATTTCGCATCGTACATATTATTGATGCAAACGATAGTTCATCGTCGTCTTCGCCGTTACTCGCTACAGAATCAACCTGCAGTGACGTGCCAGCTGACACTGCAATATCCTGTTTCTGACAGACAGACGATCCTGTGTTATTAGCGACAAGGGCCAGCTCAACAGACGCATTCCTGGGAAGGCTCGAAACATGGATGAACACAATGGTGGCATTCGGTAATTTTGATCGTAGCAGCTGCTCAATGGCTGTAATCTCAGACGAGTGATTACGCACAATGAAAACGGTACATCGGACGACGTCAGACAGCTTGGCAAAGAACGTGAGCAAGATTGCTTCACAATGCTGAACGCTCAAGTCTGTTTGCTTGACCATATCATCTTCAAACTGAAGGGTCATATGCTCAGGATTTAATCCAATTGATCCTGGGCTCTTATCAGCTTTTCGAAAGCAACAAAAGACAAGTGATACCTGCCAAGTAAATCAGGTTTCCAATGCGAGTAGCCTGACTATAGGGTCCAATACAGCTGGGAGCCCATCGAGATATGCTCTGAACATGGAGAACTTGTCGTTGACCTTTATCCCAGAAAACCATCAGTCAATAAACGCATACTCGTTGCAATAATTCAAGCGTACCAGTAAACGATGATAACTCCATACGGCCAAAAACGCCCTCAGGAAGTGTTGTCGCCACACAAAGCCGTGTTGGAGGGTTGCTAAGCTTAAAGTGCTTCTTGAATATGTCATTCAGTTCGCCAAATGCGGCGATATCGGACAGAAAGACTGACACGAAAAATACATCTTTGATAGAGATGGTATTCTGGGATTGCGCCAAAACCAAATTGGCAAACAAATCTTCCACAGATCGGCCAGAAATCGATACAGAAGAGAAATCGCCCCGAGTCAAATCATGAGCAAATGCCTCGGATATCGCATCAAGATCCTGTTTCCAGACAACGCTCTGGATGTCCCCCTGCGTCTGCAGGGCTTGGTCAGGTTTAGCGCATTTCACAGGTAAGCAGGACTTTTTCCGAAACGCTTTGATGGCGTCTAACTCATCGGCAGATTTCGCTTCAGTGTGAAAGCTTTTGACCAGAAGATGGCCAACTGGGCAGACTGGATCGAATAGATCTCCATCAATAGTGCACTCGTCCAGTACGATGTGTCGCTTGAACAGCGGGCAATCGATGACAAACGTCTCATATTCGCCTCCCTCGCCGCACGGATTGCATCCGATTGTATCGGCAAGTTTCAGCAGGTGCGATCGCATTGACTGTAGATCCTGTCCAATGTGTTCTGTGGGTATCAGCCCGAGACATGCCGTTTTGATGATCACAGCTGTGATCCCTTCTGTCTAATAAAACATACATTAGGACTCAAACACCCCGGACGTGATCATGTACCAACAATCATTTCGTCGTAAAGAACCCGTTGATCTCTTCGCCAAAGATATGCTAAAGATATCAAACCGAGCCGGGCGCAAACGTTCTCTACACGCAATCGCTGATAATCGGACAGGATGGCCCCGGAGCATACAGCTTCGACTTCAGGGTGTTTAGATTTGACGTCAGCGAGAAGCTCGTAAAGATCCTCGACTTCATCATGGACTTCATGCTGATAATCTAATGTTTGGCACACGGCCGTTCCACTGATCGGACGACGGATCAAGGGAATCTCCATGCATTCCGCGAACGCAGGAACAACGCTATGTCCAACGGTCTGAAAGCAATGACTATCCAGTTCCTGCACTGCCTCGTCCGTTGGATGCAGGTTAGCGAGACAGACGATATCGTGGCCGTATTTGCCACACTCCATCATGCAATACACGGAATCCTTTCCCCCGGAAATCAGAGCAACGACTTTCATGTTGGCCGATCGCGATACTGTAAACGAAAGTGATTTCCCGCTTCCGCCTGAGCGAAATTCCAATGAACTGCACTGCAGAGCAGAGTGGACGAAGGCCACGCTGAAATTCGCGGGAACAACAAGTCAGTATATTGCGCACGCGGTTTTCAACGCGAATGGAAACATAAACCCGACAGCGGACACTAAGGTATCGTGTAATGTCGCCATCGGTTAGCTTGAACGGCGAGAATGGATGGGCAGATGTGCATAGTTCAAAGATATACCACAAGGGAGGCAGCGAGTCTGGGAACGCAAAAGTTCATCGCACGATTCATCGCCCCAGAGCACACTCGTCTCTGCCTTTCTCTATCTTGTTCTCGTTCGCCCATTGCAAAACTTGAACCAGTTCCTCACATCCCATTGGGTTTCGGATCGTGGATCTCACATTTCCTGACTCAACTGGTTTAAGATCGTAAATCTCACATATCCTGACTCAACTTCTTTATGAGCTATCGCTTCATCTGCGAGGGCGCCATTATTTTACCTTCGCTTCCTGCCCCGCGGTCAAAGGGCACACTTGAGGTAATCCTCCCTCATATATTGCAAGTTTTTCGAGCATTGATATCGAAGTTTCTTCTAAATTTTTCCGACTGGCCCTGCTTGATCCCCGTTAATTTGATTTTGCCCTGAACCATGCAACTGTAAAATATTGTCCTTCTGCTATACAAATTTTCACTGGGTCACAATCTAGTTCTCCTGCCTCTTGATGCAATTTTTCAGCCAAGGTCAAAAAAGCTTCTTCCTGGATTTTGTTTTATGTAGCGTATATGCGACCAGAACATAATCGCCTAGAAAGAAGTTATTCGGTTTTCAAAGTATCTCTTCGTAATTTGAAAAGAGAGTTGTTGGTAGTTAATTTCGAGTATAATAATATTGTGCATCAGTATGTTTGGCGATGGCACCTGGTCGTCGGTTGGAGCAACTGTACGGAGCGATTTTATCAGAAGACGTTAGAACAAATATCATGGTGGCCGTGTTATTTAGCAAAACCAATCAGTGGCGATGATTATATCAGCATTACCTTGTCCATCAGTCTTAATTGCCAAAAAGTTGAGGGCATCAGAAAAATTCTTTCGTCAATAATGTTCGGAAAGCTGGGTTTAGCAATTTGATCCTCATAGCCCAGCAAATTCTTTGCGCACAACTCAGTTTGAAACCCCGCCGACAAAATCCGCGGGGATGCGAGTTGAACAACTGGCCCAAATATGCAAAACTTGCATTATCACATCGCAATTTGTCCAGATAATCTCATCGCCTCCGACATTGTTTTATTTAGGAATCGACAGGGATAAGCTACACAATAAAACTGACAGGTTGAACTCAGCAAGAATGATAAGTACTCTGCACTGATCTTAGCAGTATGAACGACGAATTCAGTATGAAGCGCGATGGGTATGCGACTCAACGACCCTCAACGTTGCGTAATTGCTCTATCTCGCGAAGGGGCGAGCCTTAGAGAATCTCGGGATTCCCGAGTATTTTTTCTGTCAAAGACCCTAAACTCACGGATTCTGAACGTCAATCAATCGCAAATTTCCTATCGCAACGATCCGCCTTTGAATCACTATTAGCAGAACGAGATCTCATACATGGCGAGTCGATCCATTCGCGAGAATAGAGCAAGTACGCGATCTTGAGGGTCTTGTAAGTCGCATATTTATGACGATTTCAGACGGAATTCGGCTCAGCCGAACGCTGCTTCGCTGCTTGTTCTTGGGAGACACATTTGAGAAAGACCCCAAATGTGGCCATCAACAAAGACGCGATAAGAAAATGCCCTATTGACCAAGTTATTCCAGCGTCTTTGCGGCCGAGAGTGATCAAACGTTGGCGTTGCGCGTACGCGATGTGGTTTAGGTTAATCTGAAGACAGGCAGCCTAGTAATCGTGGATTAGCGCGATTGACAGAAACCTATTCTTCAACTATCATGGGCAGCGTTCGTCGTGTTCTTGTCAACTGGATTGTGAACGTTGGGGTGGCACCACGTTCACCATGGAAATGCAGGACGCGAGCCCTGGGACTCTGTTGAGGAACGGCTTGATCGCATTTGGAATGCGCCTCCACCAACTCCTTCCCTGATTCTTTAGATGCACCGAGGAGCGACCGATCATGCTGTTGTAACGGGATTTGTTCAACTTTCCCTGGATCAACATTCTTCGTTGTTGTCAACCAACGCTTTCTCGTTGTCTTTATTGTAAAGAATGACCTGCAGGAGCCATTCCGTTGCCCTTATTATTGACTCCCTGGTTTTGAATCCTATGGACAAACTTTGTTTGCGAATTTGCCAGATGACGGCTTGTTGATGATATCTCACGGCTGACTAATGGTACGCTTTTCCTGCCGGGTGTCTACCAGCGACGAACGACGCCGCTATCCGGCGTCTTCTGATTGTCGGCTACTGCCTTTCCAGATGCCATGCCGGCGTTCCCAGCTCGGCTGATGTCTCCTGCAGGGTGCAGTCATGTTTTCCAGACGCTAATGTCGGGGTTGCAACGCCCCCTAAGAATGTGTTCTCTAAACCCTGGGGTTGGATTTAGCGGATTTGTTCTGAATACCAATTTGAAGAAGCGGCTGCCCAGAAATGACTTGGGCTTACTTCCGAATACCGAAAAGGACCTCGCCCCAGGACATGTTGAAATACAATGGAAGCGCGCAGGTCTCTGCCCGCTCAAGTTTGTCGTGAATCTCGACGAATCAGTTGCTCATCGCAACCCGTATCTGGGGAGTGGCGACGAATTTGTTTCGCAAACAGGAAATCTGAATAATGGCCCCAATATATTACTATTCTGTAAAATTCCAAGTTCTGAACAAACGGCTCTTGGCGATTGACGAGGCCACTGCGCATTGTCAGGCAATACCGTGTTGTTCCTACACATTCTTGGTTTATGACTTGTTGACAGTATAGCGAATAAAAAATAGTAGTTCTAGACGACGTTTTGCAAAAGTTGACTGGATTTGGCGGCAGCCGCGAACTGCGACAACCTATGATGTCTCGAAGCTGATGACGACGACGATGCTGATGACTCCGGCTTTGGCGAAAGACAGACGTCTTCTGACGTTCGCGGGCGCTTAGAGGTCAGCGAACTTTCACACGACGGGGCTGATCGCTTACAGGGAAATGTATGGGCACTATGTTCTACCAGCGATTCCAGTAACCGAATCGTCCTGGCGATAGCAAAACCCTCCTCAGTATACACAAACGTAAACGAAACAAGTGCAATGGGTCGATTGGCTTACTCGTTGGAGGACCTAATACCTGGATCGGTGTTGGTCGTGGTCGGCTTTGGTGGGGCAAATTTCAGCAATCGTCCAAGAGAGGGAGGTGTCCATTCTTTTAGATATGGCGGTATTGGGCGGGGGCGACTTTCTATATGGCGTAGAATATCTCTGCCCAGAACTATCAGCCATGTGAACAGAAGCGATACGAATGGGAAAACTCACCGATCCAGATCGGCCCCGAATTCGGGAACAAGTGGAACGCGACGGTGGCGTTCTTTACGAGTTGGAGTGATTAATTTCGGCTGTTTGATATGGCGCACGTCCTGGGATAATCCAATGATACCGTCTTCGTCCATATCTGAACGGCTGGCGAAAACAGCTACGATATCGGCGAACGATAACAGCACATGTAGCAGTGCTGTATGAACACCGGCAAGGACGCGAGTACCGCACGCCGGTTGTCGTATTTTCGGGCAGGTCTGCTGGGTTGTCGGCCGCCGCTCCCAACCGTGGATTGTATTCCCCGCCGAACGCCCCAGTAGTATTGATCAGTGGCCGTCAACCCAATCCAGCCCAAGGGGTTTTGGTCAACCTGTGCCACTGGCCTCCTCCAACCACACCAGTCGCACTCGCACAGGTTGACTGCCACACGCTACTCATGTGACCGGTAACATTAAGGGCCTCATGACTGTAGCGAACAACCAAAATATCAGAGCTGTGAGTTGTCGCCGGGACGTCATGAAAATCCATCGAACGTTCGCTTGAAATAATATTTTTCAGTGCTCCCGATCATTGTTTGTGGGCGACTTGTGATCATTTTTTTTTAATGCCGTTGCCATCGCCATCGCAACGGTTCGTTATCATTTCATGCGCCCTGACCCAGTACAATATGATTCGTAAAAACACGAGGCGCTTATCAAAGAAGGATCATGGATGGGCAGTGTAATTCTGTGAACATGCCACCTGAACTGAACTGAAGACGTATGTTCTCCAGGAACGAGAAGTTTAAAACCAACGATTTTGTCGATAAAGGAATGGACACGACAAGTGGTGGATGCGAGGGCTAATCACGTTTTTTTCCATACGCCCAGCCGGTCGGCGCCAATCATTTCTTATCAAGTTGCGTGCAGAAATATCGATCAACCTTTCGCGTTTCGACTAGAATCATCGACCTTGATGACCCTACTCATCTCGGCCAGTCTCGGCCAGAATCACCGACCTTGATGACGTCTTCTCAACGCCACCTCTGAATATGCCGGATTTGGAGGTGAACACCGGAAACCCATTGGCTATAAATCCGCATCTAAATAGCATTCCGAATTCGGTGCGAAATAAATTGGAGGAAATTCATCTTCCCCATTGCGATCTTCAACAGAGCCACAGCTCAAAATGAGGAAACCGTCGTCCCCCGGTTTTGGCTATGGTCAACCGGCTATACCGTCTGTGTACTCTATTTCGGGTCCGTCAGTTGGAGATTTCGAACGTCCAATTCTCCAGCCGCGCGAACGGGGAGGAGCATGGACCATGAATTGCATCGCCTGGATCGGCGATCGGTATGCGATCGAATCATCGCCCTTGTTTAGGCACGTTCTGGTTTGATAGAGGTGTGTTTTTCAGCTCGAGGGGATGTCGCCCGACAATATCGACTGGATCTATCGGATCGCCACCGACAGCCTAGCGAATCATCAGAAGCAGGTGGCGTACTGGACGGGCGTTATCGCCATGTTAGACGGCAGGGGAAAACGGGACGGCGACCAGAGCCCGGCCCCAGACAGAGCGCCTGCCACTAGCGCCATGGCTCCAGGCCATAATCTGTATGGCGCTACGCCGGTCGAGATGAATCCAGTCTCCGATGAGCGGTGCAGGACGGGCGACGAGCGAGTAGATGACGATGGCGAAATCATCGACTCTCCTGAACTGTTAAATCATCTCGTCAATCCGACCATGAACAGACCGGTTTTCGCCAGGCGAAAATGTGCAACAGCACCATCGTCTATATCAACGCCAGACGGTAATTCAGATGGATTTTCGCCATCAAATTCATCCGTCGCCAAGCCAGCGAAACCGTCCGTGTTCCGCAACCGACCCCAGTCGCGTATCGCCATGGCCAACGTCCTGGCCGAAGCGGCACTCAAGATATCCGCACGGAAACCAGTTCCGTCCACGATTACGTCGTCATGTCTCGATTCCCCATTGTCCATACGCAACGCCGCCGGGGGCGAGTGCGATATCGCAAAACCGATAACTAAGTGTGTCCAGGGCCTTTATCAATCTGGCAAATGTTTCCTAATCGGTGATTTTTCGTCGGTCCTTGTAGGTGTGGAGTTTCTCCCGGGGCGGAAAGCGTCAGGGACGAATCGTTCGAGTTTGAATCAGATGAAACGCTGGACCAACCACAGTTTGACAATGGAACAGACCGGTTCGACGACCGTTCGCAATCAATGTCGGGCGATCGTCAGGAACAATCCGATCCCTGTCGACAATGCGATTGCGGCGCGTTCAGGGCCAATCCGTTCAAAGATGGGCAGTGCATCAACTGCTTTCATCATCATGGTTGAGCAGATCTGGCGTGCCGAGATTCCCTCTCTATATCAAACTAAACTATTTCACGTCGGACATTGTCATCAGACAGCGTTGAACGTTTGCGAGTTGCAACAGATTCTCTCTTTTCGATGGTCAAAATTATTCGGAGACGTGATTCAACACCTCAGAACCCGACGGTTGGGAACGCGTAGGTCAACCTGTACCTCCATTGGAAAAAGATCGGCTCCGGTGATGAAATTCATTGGTCTCTCAATTGTCACAGTATATCGTCTGTTGATCCAGTTGGAGATAGTCGCTCAACGACTCGTTGCCGTCGTCAAGACTAATCCATAGCAATTTTCCTGTGGAAGTGGTCGGTTGCGATAGTCGTCGGCTTTTGGCGCGCGCGTTGTGGAAAATGTTCAACTAGCAGCTATCGGGGGCGACAGGATTCTCTCCTGGGCGGTGGTTCTGCCCCTTCCGTATTCGCCGGTCCCATTTCGACGCCGCTCATGTTCATCCGCCCCAATTCAATCATTTGCGGGGCTGGCGAGAGCCAGCCATTCTTCCAATCTCGTTGATGGCTATCGACACGAAACCATCCATGACCGTTTCTTCATCGAAAAAGCAGGATGAGCCCTATCTGGAACTGCTGGGCAATCTGTGCAGCGACGTTGGAATCGAGTACGCCAAACCACACCGATCTGTTCTTGGCAATGATTCGTCGCTCATTCGCCTGATGGAATATATAGCTCAAGTCGGCTGGATCTCACTGGTGAGCCCAGCGGCGCGGCGATCGGCAAGATGAAGGACATGCTGATCGATGCCGGTTTCACCGAAAGGTGTTTCTTGATTGATTCACAGGTCGTCTGTTGTTATCGGTTCTCTGACCCCGGGTGTGATCAGGGAGCTCAGTCAGGAAAACATCGAGGATTCGATCGCCAAGTTCGCCGAATCGGAACACCAGGAGGGCGAAAATCGCGAGACGACCGAGTACGCCGCCGAGCATTTACGGGGGTCGCCACGAATTGACTATGGACATCCGCTCGACAAGGTGATCGGGGACGTGGAGCCGGAACCGGACTCGAAGCGACTCGACCCCGATTACAATCCCGAACGGGAGGAGGAGGAGCTCGACATACCTGCGCTACATCCGACCACCACCTACGACAAAGACTTCGTCACCGAGACGGTGGACAAACCGCCGCCGATCTCGAAGGAAGAGGAGGAAGAGCCGGAACTGGGTGACGAAGATTGATCATTTCGGGACCGTCACCAGATAACGGCGAGCGACTTTCTCGTAATAAACTTTTTCGGGTCGCTGGTTTTTGGGTTCTTGATGGCAACACCCAGCACAGCTCATTTTAAGCCTGCTGAGAGGGTTCGATGTTTTGGAATTGCCCGATTCCGCATATGTAATCGTTGCAGCTGCGATTTCCCGTTCATCGCTGAATTCCATCTCGTAGAAAACAAACCACGTCAATGTCAACGCCTTTTATGTACCATCAACCCCTATGCCCAGCATTAATTTTCGCGCCGGTAGTTTGAAGGGCTGCTTTGCGATCTGCCGAAGATACCCATCGTCAACAGACTGTAGTCTCAAAAGAGTAAATCGATCACACATTTTCAGCTTTGTTTAGAAATGATGGCTCGAGAATCCGTAGGACAAAAATCTTCTTCCTCAGTGTGCCGTCTATCGAACTCCTTCAATTCTACTTCATTTTGGCAACCCAGAACTGTATTTTTTTAAGCGGCCGGATATGGATGCCGAAGGAGATTACTATGAGTTTTTCCATCTGGTTCCACCGGTGACATCTAACGCGTTTATCGACGTCCTTTACAAGAACATGAATGGCCTTAGCCGAGAGGCGAACGACTGACAACGTCAAAATTTAATAAACTTTAGAATTAAGGACGGAACTAAGGCATGAATTTAGCGAGTCGTGCAGCGGACCCAAATTCGGCATTTTCTCGCAAATTTTCAAAACCTCCCCGATAAGGAGAGTTGGAACGAAATCCACATGAGACACTTCCAGACATTCAAGACACAATTGTGCAGCTTCAACAGGTAGATTGGATCGCAATAATAAACGCACCATCCAAGATGGATCAGATTTTGATGTCGAGAAGGGACCGCGAAATCTATATATAGTATAAGCAAAAAAGCCGGAAAGCAAACGAGTTGGTAAAACCGTTTCATTATCCAAGGAGGTGGCTGGCCTCTCCTCTGATCGTGACGCATCATTCTTTCTGCACAAATCTTATAGAGAGATCCGTCAACATCCTTCGCTTTGACACATTTTTTCAAAATAGACCACGCCTGATCTCGCAACCAAGATCTACGTGTTTCCAAGGGAGCCTCGGAAAGGGCATTCGAAGAATCGTGCTGCAGAACTTTCAGCCCCCCGAGAAAAAACCATTCCAAAAATTTCAAGCCTACCTCGACGAAAAAACGAACGAACGAAACCCCCTGATCGAGGGCAATACATCGCTCGACGAAATCAGCAAAAACCGACGGCAGTGAGGGTTTCGGGGCAACTGACACTGCAGCCTCAAACATCCCAAATGTTACCAATTCAAAGATCAAATCTGGTAAGGACATGGTTGCTGCAGGGCAATGAGTTGGGAGTGGGTCTCGTAATCCTAGTTTTAACTGCGCCGAACGAAACAATAATAACGATTTCACGTCATCCTTCGAAATAATGATTGTTTTTGCACCGGTAATATTTACTATACCAACATTAAATTTTTTGAAACAAGTCCCAAAAACATCATACCTTCATCTTCATCGTACTGACGCGAAACAGTATTGACTTCGTTCGGAGGACACTTATGAAGAATAACAGCAATTTCATCGGAACATATGTCTAGCGTATGTAGCGTGGTTGACAGCGCCAGACATTCTTTTTTCAAAGTTTCGATAGTATTTGGGCAAATTTCGCGCCATTTCAGCGCATGTCTCCACATACAGGCAGCAGCTCGGTGCAATTCCTGATGTCTGATAAGGTACGCATAGAGAATTTCATGGTAATTTGGATATGAATCGACAGCTGACTTGGATGACAACCTTTCTAGGACTTCGTAAACCTCTTCATGATATCCGACCCAAGATAAATCCGAAAGAAGATGATGATGGCCAGATGCGCAGAATGCTTGAACGAACGCCGGTATTCTGTCAGAAGTCAAAAACGCATGTGCCGCTTCGTAACGACACAGGCGAAGATTCGCATTGAACGACCAATCTTCTGGAGGAGACAAGCTAAGCGCAATATCTGGCCGGCCATATTCGTTGAATAAATCAATTAAGTGCATCGAATATTCGGCCACATCTGCAACCTGAGTAAACTGGGAGATAAACTGCTCATCCGTGCAGGCAAGAGTTGTTAAAAAGAGCGACTTCGCCTTGTGGAAGCGGCCCATGAATAGTTCACACAGACCTCGATAATAAAGAACCGCCATTTGTTCGAAACTCTTCATCGGCAAATTTTGTACACGAATGCAGAATTCGGATAGCAGCACTATTTGACGGGAAGAAAGTAGTACTCTCCCGATTGCAACGATTCGAGCGGCAATGAATTCAAGGCCATACGAAGCATATTGGAGCAAATCCAAAGTGCGAGTTTCAAGTTGGAAAGGTAACAAACTGATGAGCGCTTGAGAGCCTGACGATGTAGATAATTGCTGAAGAGAGACCCAGCGCAAAGCGTTAATGATCCGGTAAGCAGATTGAAGTTCGCTAACAACTGCTACAGGGACATTAAAAATCCCTGTTACATTGGTGTACGAAAGACAGATTAATACATTGCGAATACACGCATACCGAGACCTGAGTAAAAACGATGAGCGATATGAGCACCTACTGAAATTCTAGATACCTGATAATTTGAATAGCTGAAGACACTGTTAACGTTGTTGGCGAGGCAGCATTGTCCTCAACAGAAGGACAACCTTTTGGCGCTAGAAAATCTAGACACTTCCCCACAATGGTTGCTAAGTTTGGAACAAACGGCGTGAACATATTTCGAATATAAACGTTAAGCGATCGAAGGGCATCCTCGGGTTTGACCGACGAACTAATGATATAATCTAGGATGTTGCTTGGGCTACTGAATAAAAAAACATATATGCAGTGAAAGATACCTAGAATTGATAGCGGAATACCATCTTGCTGGGCAGTTACACCATCGACGATGCAAAGATACTCTGTAGGGTTTTCGATATTTGAAATGAACCTGAATGAAACGTCAGCGTAAACAACAAAATTTAGCAGAAGTACGAAACAAATACTTATTGCACACAGCCATGAAGTCGTAGACTTCTTTCATATCAACTTTCACTGATGTTGCACAGGATAAAAACTCTTCGGACAGATCAGATGATCGCAATTCGGAAAATCCTGCAAAATCGAAACAGCAATTTGGTATCGAAAATACATGATACCGGGATAATACCCTGTGCTTTAACGCAAATTACACGACTTTGCTGCACAATGTCTGGATTCCCACTTGGTAATGATATCGCTACAGGCAGATTGAATCGGGATTGAACAATCCGGCAATCGTCAACCAGTGACGACCACAGTCGAAGACTACTGGTAAGTTCATCATCCAAGTTGAAAGAAGCTGGGTTAGCACCATTAGTGCGAATAACGAGGCAACACAGTTAATCGATTTACCTCCTGATTTCTTGAGACTCTGATTGACTGAGTTCTCGACGTACGAAAAAGTCGCCGCATGAATTTCATCAAAAGTGGATAAGTCAGAAGCTGGTTGCTTATATCTGAATATGGAAAACTAAGGTTACAATGAATTGTGACGTAAAGTAGCGAGCATTACAGATCAGAAAGAACGTATCTAATCACCGCTAAATCGAAATTCGACTGTTTGAAAACAATGTGATCGAAAATTGACCTCACTTCAATCGTTGATCTAACAAAAATCAGTAAGCGAAGTGATGAAATTTGTCAACATACTGAGCGAATTGAGCGTATTCAACCGATACGGTGCCGGTTTGCTCGATCAGAGCATCACGGTTTAAAACCTGATTCCAACAAAGTGCTTGTGCTGACCCACCACTGCATGTTCTCAGAAAGATAGAAATTTCACAGACACTGCGATGCATACCTGCGAAGGTTACAGTTCTGAATCATGTACCCACTTGACGTCATCCATATTGCCCATAATACTGAATAACTCACACGGAAATCGATCAACGGCATCTAAAAAAACGATTACAGGCGAGTACAATCTTTTGTTAAGAATTATACCTGCGGAGCTGGTATTGAATTAAGGAACGCGAAAACTGGTTCCGATGGATTCATGTCGATTTGACATTCGTAAAACTGATTGAAGACAGTATTATTGATGACTATACGAAGATCTAACTGCATGTCGAGACTATACCCTGGCAAGAGTTTCGACTGTAGCATGAACCATTACGGTAAAGACATTCCTCCCTAATTCACTGATGTGAATACGTCCTTTAACTGCATTTTGGCAAATTTTATAAGTTGCAAATGGAGTTGTATCGGCAACATTCCAAAGACGCAGAGCCCCATCGTGACAAAAAACAGCCGCAACATTAATCTATGAATAAAACCATTAACTGGAGACAACAATAAACATATTGACGAGCCGACTTCATGTTCAAGTTGATCCATGTCACTGACAATGGTGACCGGAAGTAACGCAACAGATAATGGAGTTGGGCGTTCGTTTGAGTTCCTGAACACGAAAGAGCGAAGCATCCCTGTGGATCTCGCACTGTATTAATGGTCAAATTCACTATTGTTAAAAGTCCTTTGAGAATTACGGATTGAGGTCAAACTCGCGCTGGGATAAATCTGATTGAATTGACGGGTGAACCGTTGCGTAAACAATACTCCCACATGAAAACGCAACCAAGCCAGTGAAGGCGTTGACAGCAGTAAAAGAGATCACAGATGACGACGAAGATACCTAATGATCAAGTTAAAAATTAAACGAAGAAAAAACCCAAAACCGCAACCTTAGTGAAACGGTACTCAGCATCTGATTCGGGTGGTGGAGGAAATGAACGGCCATTGTTGATTCCAGGATGTCCCACGCTTATCCGATGCAAACAATTATCCTGAGTAACTACAAAAAGCGCCAATGAGGGTTCAGCTTCGTCAGGGCGAACCTCAGTGATGTATTCATAAATATCGGCCGCTTGTATATCGCAAGGTAGTTTGATTTCTGGTCCTAAAATTGCAAAACCAAATGAGATTTAGATGAGAATAATGAAAACAGTACCTTTATACTCTTGCCCTGATACAATGATGCTGAGAAAAATACAGCTTCCGGTATGAATCCTCCAAGTCACAAGGAGGTCAATACAGCCAGCTTCCGATAACGACAGAGAACCACCTGACAAAACATTGCCAAGCAAAGGCTCCTGGAGGTTCACCCCAGTCTCGCTGAGCATGGCCGAATTGACCCCGGCGCGCACCGCAAGCGACGATATCTTCTGGGTGATTTGACACGGACTTGATCAAATTGACACCTGTGGGATTCCGAATACTTGATCAGGGGCGTCTCGACCGCTCGGTGGCAAAATTCAAACGATGTCCTTGTGATCATCACGCCTCATTCCCCGACCATCATCAATGATAATGACGGTCGAGTCATGATTTGGGATCGCCAGTGACATGCCGATCACGATACCACCCGCCATGAATGCAGTGCTGACCATATATACAACGGCCTCATCTTCGCTACATAGGTTGCAGTGATCGTTTCAGTAAAGTCGCTTCGCCCTTGTCCCCACTCATCACAGACCCTGTTACACGGTTACGATACCGATCCGATCTACAGATCTTGTTGAGGTCCAATCCAGATCCACTTTCTAAGTGTTTAAACGAGGACTGACGGCGCTTGCGCTTCCGCTGGTGTTTTGAAAAATGGTAAATGGGCCTGACGCCGCCAGCGAGACATCACCTGTCTGACCCAACAACGCGAACAGGCAGGGAGCTTCGAATCCACAGTCGCTGAATTGACCAAGAAGTATCCACGATTCATTCTTGATGGCAAGCCGTACCGTTATCAGTATGGAACGGCTGGGTTCCGCGATGTTGCCGAACGGCTTCCTTCAGCAATGGTGCGTGTCGGCATCCTGGCCGCCCTGGAATCTAAGTGCTTCGGAGGGAAAGTCGTTGGTGTCGTAGTCACTGCAAGCCATAATCAGGTTACTGGTTTGAAAATCAACATGGCTAAACTACACTGAAAAGACGAGCAGGGTTCTGATAACGGTGCGAAAATTATGGATTATCAAGGCGAGATGATCTCACACTTATGGGAGGAGTTTGCTTCCGTATTAGCAAACGCTGATGAAGGTTCCTGCGTTTCGCTAGAAATATAGTTTCTTTTCTTGAGCATTTTTATAATTTAGGAGAAGGCGTCGTCAAAGCGGTTAAAGATTTCGCAGCTAGTCAAGGCATTGATTTTGCTTCGCCATCAACAGTATTATTCTTAGACTTGCACAAACGTCGATACTAATTCTCAGCAGGTGTTTGTCGGTCGTGATACAAGGGAATCGTCACCATACCTTCAAGATTGTGTAATCAAAGGGGCAAGCGCATTGGGCAGCTGCGTTTTCGATCATGGTCAAGTAACCACTCCACAGGTCTTTGAACAAAAAATATTCAAAATATGGGGATTTATTTTCCATTCTATAGCTTCACTGGGTCGTACGAGCATTTAACGAGGATTCTAAGCGATTTAGTCCGCTTTCTGAAAGTACTCGTGATGACCTACAGGTTTATAACAAAAACCTAAGCGAATCCATAGGAGAACTTCTTGATGGGTATGCCCCATTGCTACATTCCTGTGATTATCGTGTTCTGATGTTTTTTACACCATCAGGCCTGTAGAAGAGCTTACGGTTGACTGCGCGAATGGTATCGGCGCTGTTGCACTTGAGAAGCTGAAACCATTTATTTCAAAGTTCATACCTTTGCGCTTGATGAATGCATCTGTGAAGGATTTTGCCAAACTAAACCACAACGTTGGAGCAGAACATGTCCAAAAAAATCGGTATGACCTCAGTTTCTAGTCTGGTTGAGTCTCAGCCCAAGGTAATGTAATAGGAAGCTTCCTGAGGGCGTTGATCCTAGCAAAGATCAATCAAGAAGGTTTGCAAGCATTGACGGTGACGCAGACAGAGTTGTGTTCTTTTACGTTGATTCGAATCAACAACTTTGCCTTTTGGATGGAGACAAAATAATTGCTTTGGTTGCAACTTACTTCAAGCAGCTTGTTGATATGGCACAATTAGACCTCAAAATTGGTATCATACTGTTTTTGTACATGATTATAATAGTTAAAACTTATCAGGTATTGTTCAAACCGCATATGCTAACGGAGCGTCTACTATATATCTGTCTAAAGTTCTCAAAGTCCCCGTTGCATGCGTTCCTACTGGGGTCAAGTTTCTTCACCATAAGGTTTTGCGGCTTGAATTTTGAAGTCGTATATCTTAAAAACAAAATAGGCTGCTGAGTTCGACATTGGCATTTATTTCGAAGCTAATGGCCATGGAACAGCTATATTTTCTCCTAGTGCAATCAGCAAAATTGTTGCTGTCTCACAGCAGTCGTCATCTCCAACAGTAAAAAAAGCAGCGAATAGGCTATTAGCGTTCAGTAGACTGATCAATCAGGTTCAAATCATTACAATGGCTTGTTCAAAATTCCCTTAATCAGATGTTCAGGCCGTTGGAGATGCTATTTCTGATATACTTCTAGTTGAAGTTACACTAGCCAGTCTAAAATTGACGATGCCTGCGTGGAACAGCTTCTATGCTGATTTTCCCAGCCATCAGGTATAACCTCAATCGCCGACATTAACAAAAAACTAAAGCATATATATGTGTTAGTCGAAAGTGAAAGTTAAAGATCGATCTGTCGTAATTACGACAGATGCTGAACGTCGAGTACAATCCCCTTCCAAGCTTCAAGAGGCAATTGACGCTGCCGTTTCCAAATTCCAACTGGGCCGTGCTTTCGTGCGCCCTTCCGGTACCGAGGATGTAATCAGAACTTACGCGGAGGCAGCGACTGAGGCTGAAGCTAAGCAGCTGGGAGAAATGGTTGGAAAAGCTGTGTTCGATTATGCAGGGGGAGTCTAGCCTCGTATATTGTAATATACAGCCAGCACGAGATGATCAAATGCATCAATGAACTGTACAGATTTCATGAGACGGATCACCTTCTTCGAAAAAAAAAGTAGCATAGATGGATTACATACTGTTTATTATCCTATTTCTGGAATGAGTTTATCGATTAGTTTTTGCAGGGGCGCTAGTTCCTTTTTGTCGACAAGCTTGAATTCGGTAATAAAATAAATCAAGTGCTTAAAACATGAGTTGAGGTGGGCTTCCGCACCAATGTCTTGTATTTTTTCTAGGTGACTATAGTAAATATGACCGTACAATCGGAATAGCCGTTTGAATATGTTTTTCACAACGTGGGCAAAATTTTTCGGAAACTTTGCATCTGGATGAAATAACTCAATGACAAAGCAACGGAAAACTGCATAATCCTATACCGTCTTCGACCGGAAACACGGCAGGATTGGAGATTTGTTCATCGATCCAATCGAACATGAACTCAATGTATTTCGGTGCAGTGACTTTGATAGGTTTTTTGACTCGAACACCATCAGCCCACTAGATCAGCAGACGGTAGTTGGAAAGGCAGTTAAACGGACGGATGACCACAATATACCAGGTATTCATATTTGGCTCCTGCTGACATAACCGGGCACGACGATTCTGTGCAGAAATCGGTGCAGGTACCATACACCATAGAAGCCGCGTTGAAAAAATGAACCGCTATGGTTGGAACAGAAGAGAATGAATATTTTGGCGAAAACCCCATAGCAAAAGCAAAGAAAAATGGGCTTACTGTTAGCCGCATACCACTCGTTTACATCTTCTCCTTCGGGTAATCGTACCGTTGTCCTCATATCACCAACACCACCTGATCGGGGAAAACCCCAACAAAAAGTAAGAAAAAATTCGTGAACGAACCGAGAGAGTCATATCGCCGCACCAAGAGTCGCTTTCATCGATGCCTTCACCGTCGAATGAAGCGCATGTCGTTTAGTTCCTTGCCGATAGGATTTATTTTGTTTGAACGTTTTTCGTCCTGCGCTGTCAACGAGAATCAGGGTAATTAATCGTGATATCTAGTCGATAAACCTCTTACAACATATTGAACCGATCCGAGTTGTTGTTCGCCGGAGCGGATGATTCCGACGGAGCCTCAGGTCCTTTGCCATCGGCCACGTCTTTGCCTATAGTTTTGAGCACAAATGAATTCGACAGACCAATAGCCCAATTATGCGTTCGTCATACTCTGAGATTTTCCCATTGCCGATGGCGGTCCGGGTCGGAAACAGCCAGGACGATGGTTTTGTTGAGGTGGTGTGTAGTCAGAATTACCCGTCAACAACAGCACCCAGTGTACCGGACAGTCAAATCATGGGTACACTCAGGTGTCAGCCTCTCAGTCATGCGGGCCACCGCCCATGACAGGGCAGACACTGGTGCCGACGACATGGCGACACTCGCTGGCTTTGGCCAGCGGGAGGTTCGATCGACGAAACCCAGCATAGAAACTGTTGCTCTCAGAACAGAACCATAAATACAGACGCTGATTGGGCGAACAAGGCAACGAACGACCAGGCCCTGATCTGTCAATGGGCCAGACCGTACGTGACGGTTGGCGAAAACAGCCACGTCAATTGAGGTTCCGTTATGTTTGCAATCGCGACAAAAGCTCAAAAACATGGGCTGGATTCCTGAATCCGACACAAATGCCGTCGATAATGTACTGATCCGCTAGATTTTCGAGGTCACGGAATTATAGCAGATGTGATTCGGTTCAAGCGCTTTTGGCTGGACATTGTTGGTCGTTTCCAAAGTTATTCCGCCCTTTTTCTTATTTATTTTTATTAATCCTGAGTTCCCAAGTTCGTTTTGTTATTCAAGGGGTTCCTCTGTTCTGGCGTGATCACACCAAGAGCAGATCAACCCATTGAATAAATCTACTCACCCAATCAGCTTGTGCCTGGGTAATCACCATCGAATCAACGTTTTTTTTCCCAAACTCTTGCAGATTGATCACTCCACGGTGGACGTGAACTGGGATATCAAACACTGAACATGGGGGGTGAAGCAGTTATCGCGACAGTGTCCATCGGATGCCCTGACGTCGACGGCAGACCGGAATCACGTTTGACGAGCTGTGATTGAACTTTATTCATTGTGGATATCGGTCTTGGCATTCCCGGTCATTTTTGCAATAGCAAAGATGGTTCCTTCCAGGCTTCGTTTACTAGGGCCTTGGATAGACACAGATTCTGCTTTGGGGTCAAATAACTTCCTACGTTGATGATGCCGTTGAGCCTGATGTTGCAGACAACGCAGGCGGCTCGCTCGAACATCCGATGCCAATTTAACCTGTGTTGCAACACGGGTTCCACCTGCCCCAACGTTGAATTCTCCGTGTTCCAATGCGATCTCTTGGTTTCTGCAAGTCTGTCTGATCGACTGCCATCAGACCGGTCAACTCCTGCACGAGATCGGATTTATCGTGGCATATGTGGTCAGCCAACGACCTGGTTGCATCCACGTCGTCACGTCCCTTATCTACTCGATAACACATTTCCAATCTGGAACGACGAGCTGTTTTTGAAATTAATCGGGGTGCGTTATATATTCCTACAACACAAATCGCCAACTTGCAATACGTTGCCCTGGGCCTGGCGCTACCATTGCAGATCCCCCCCGTTTCGATGAGAAACCTGCCGGCTCGATCAACTGGCCGATCGACGATCATCGACGTTTATATTGTTTTTTGTTGAGGAATTATGCAGGTGAATGAGGAGGCTCGTCCGGGGCCAACGCCCTCCCATGTTGGATCACGAAGATCAACGCCACCGTGCACGCCATGGACATCGACAGATGGTAGTTGAACATCGCCCAGCACGATCGGATCAGCTCCTGCTGGTCGTCCCGGGCGCCCAGCTCGCCGGCCAACGTGGCGCTCAGGGCGTTCAGCCCGGCCGTGGCGACGATCACGATCCAGAACGGGAGCGTGACCAGGTCGTGGGGGCGGCACTGGTTTCGGCTGTGATTGAATATGAAGGCGGTGACGAGGAGCAAGGGCAACGGAAGCGTGTAGAAGGCGATGAGCAATACGCCATTGACCGACGCCCCGTAGTGATAATATTTCGACAACGGCATCTTCTCGTGCATGTTCTTCAGGAACAGCACCATAATAAACAGCTCGGCGCAGAACAGGATCGTGATCCACAGATGTCGTCGCCGGGCATCGCCGCTCTGGTTCCGAGACTGTATCTCCATACGGGAGCCCCGTTCCTCTCGACCTGATTTGAGAATGATCCCATCCAATCAACCGGAATCTGGAAAAATTCCCACAGATGACTCACCATTGGATACGAATTCAACTTTTGTTTCTCTCCCCGGGAACTCTCCCAATTTTCGCAGCGACATGTTTCGACGCACAAGATCATCTCGTTTCTGGAAATGGCATTAAACTGAGATTGCGTTGGATTCTTATTCAACAGGATGATTCTGAAGTCTGAGAGGGGTTTCTTGAATTTGAAGACGACGGACGAGGCGAATGAGATCAAGGGAAAACAACTCGGTTTTCGAATCTGCAGCTGCGATTCGAACGCTCCGTCGCGACCGCTCTTTGGACCACAGGAACACACGAGTGTCTCTGGTACCGGTATTACTCTGAAAACTCTATAATCTACAGGGTTTCCCGGTCGGAACATGAGGTTGAACACTATGAGAGGAGATGCCATCGAACTCTACCACGGGCTGGCACACATACGCCCATGGTCAACTTCGTCGTCCGATCGGCTGAACATCACTTGTCTCTGTGATCGTTGCCACGGGCGCTTGCAAGGTTAGGAAAATGATCATGTTTTC
>OUQQ01000197.1:0-30765 GCA_900404475.1 Spongospora subterranea | reverse complement strand
TATTTAAAGATGTACGTACTTGTTATAGGTAACTGTGCATTCGAAGCAATTCCAACGTCAGGAGCAACACCAGACATTACTGTACAGTAGAAAATTATGTGATTATGGCAGAGACACAAACCAGGGAAGAACAATAGCGACAATAAGACTGAACTACGATCATTACCCAACAATGAAATTATACTTTTGATGAATATCTACAGACATAATGGAACACGACCGGCAATGGGCTGGATTGTTCGAGTTTACAATAGCAGCGTTTAATAAGATCAACATAATCATAATATGTCAGGCAACACAATCTCTGACCACAGATATACAGAAATGGATCGAATCGATTTTTCCAAAATTACGAGACAGCGTTAATTGGAAGAGTATGATATATGTATTGCACCACAATCATGGAAACCCATCAACACCAATGGGGCATGATAGATTGAACCATTATGGGACCCTATTTCCAATAGATGAAGACACTCTGATGAATTGCAACATTACAACAATAAATGACCAATGCGAGAAACACGTTAAAAATTACATAGGGAAACAACAACATCGGACAATGGATGGACCGAAACAGGTCTCATCAAAGATAACTGAAAACAAATCATTGACGGACAAAATTTAAATACAAACGACTGCCTTAACTCAGCCGAGCAATTGTCTAATAGCTGGGAAGAACGAACTAGACCAACACACAATGCTGACACTAAAAAACAGGACCAGCGAATTACTGCGAAAACTGGAAAAGCTTATCATCATCACAAGCGACACCACCAACAGAAGTCGACAACATCGGATAACTAAAGAGAAGAATCAATCCAGCGTTTAGAACAATACCATTACAGCAATCTTGAAGGCAATCACGACTTTTGTGTGTCAATTCTGAGTATTCTCTGAATACAGAGACTAATTATTGTAATACTGTCAGGTAGAGATTACAGCAGCCGTAAGGATTTGGTGTCACGATTAGGAATATATTGTGGCTAAACAAACGGTTGGACTGATTGGTGATGTTGTTGCTGGGTCAGGTCACTGTTTGCCGAAGAGAATGGCTGCCGTATTCGATGTAGAATTTTGGCAATGTGAAATTTTTGGATTTGCGTGTGGGAAATCCAATTGTTGTGGATGCGGTAGGGACGGTAAAGGATCCCGCATACGATGATGATGGCGATTCGAAAAATGATATACACGTCAGACACCCTAATCACGGAAACCAAAGGATTATGGCGACGACAAAACCAAGGGTGTCCTGGTCTTGAAAATGCCAAATCCGAAGATGATGACAATTATAAACAAATCTGAAGATCCAGGTTATGGCAAACCCCACGATTTTGACTATAGCGACTCAAGAGTTTGCGAACGGCAAGCACAGTTTCAGAGAGAGCGATGATCTTGCAGAACAGAAAATTTGAAGAATGAGACCGAAAACCTGATATGACAAACCCAAAGAATTCAGGGACAAGGGCCGAATGAATGACGATTGAAAGCCTCAATATCACACAAAGAAATCTAAATGCATCCAAACCACGAGAGCCCACGTTTTTTCAATCAGCAATGACGCGCCTTGGTGATACTCTCGCATATGATGGAAAATATCGCAATCGATCAGTAATGGAGGAGGAGCGAGCGATGGTTCTGAGCAACATGGGCGGTTGAGCACCCAGCGGCCGGTGTTGGCGCCACCTGCCTGGTCATTGTGTGACGGGGGCAGCACACCATTAGAGGCTGCAGCCATATATGTAATGACGGAGTCCGTGACGCACTTGCCCAAAACGTGATTCACTGATTACTAATCTCCACTTCGTTGGGTTATCGCCATGGGTCGTCGTCCTGCCCGATGCTACCGTTATTGCAAGAATAAGCCCTACATCAAATCGCGGTATCTTCGCGGAGGTTAGCTCGATAATGGTATAATTCGCCTCTTCCTCAATGACATTCCATTCGACAGTTCCCGACCCCAAGATCCGCATCTATGATGTCGGCGCTAAGGACGCGCCCGCTGAGCAATTCCCGCTCTGCGTGCACCTGGTTTCGGGTGAGAAGGAACAGCTGAGTTCCGAGGCGCTTGAAGCCGGTCGTATTGCTGTCAACAAGTACATGACCCGCTTCTCCGGCAAGGACACATTCCACCTTCGTATGCGAACACATCCCTTCCATGTCGTTCGTATCAATAAGATGTTGTCGTGTGCCGGTGCCGATCGTCTGCAAACCGGTATGCGTCACGCGTTCGGTAAGCCCCAGGGCATCGTCGCCCGAGTCAATATCGGTGACCCGATTCTCTCGGTCCGGGCCAAGGACGCCGCTCGCCCTCACGTGCTCGAGGCTATCCGACGTGCCAAATACAAATTCCCTGGTCGCCAGCACATTGCTGTGTCGAACATGTGGGGTTTCACTGAATTCACTCGCGACGAATATGTCAAGGCCCGCGACCAAGGTCGTCTGGAATACCGCGGCGTCCACGCCAAGCTTCTTAACGGACATGGGCCGATCAACGACAAATCAGTTCTGCTATTCTGAGTGATATAATACACATCTTTATGAAACGCCATCTTAACCTGGCTCACTACTGAAGATTGTTTTTTTTCCCATCCGGTTCAGCATAAAGTGCCTTGATCAATCAGGGGTTTAATGCTGTTGTCGTCAGGGGATGACTCATTTCAGATGACATTTTATCTTATATGGATGGGTCGTATATGAGATCCAGAAAGACGTTGATCGCGTTGCTGTCTTTGATCATTCTGACGTCAACGTTCGCTCATATTTCGACTGATTTCCAACCATTAGCCACACGATCGGCATTGGTCAAGGTCGATCTGATCAACAAGGACAGCATCGAATGGATTGGCGCTATTGGATTCGGCAGTCGACCGCAGAGGTTGCCGGCGTTGTTTGATACAGGTGAGCTAGTCGTCATCCCACCCATGTTGATGGAAGAGCCATTGATGGCTCTCAACCTGATGATCAGGATCGGATCAGTCATGGATCGCATCGCCAACATGTCGTACTGTGGTTGACGATAAGATCACGCCATGCCAGACCTCCATCGAACCAGAGAAATCGGAATCGTTCAGGATGTACCCTGAGCGGGGAGAGTTCCAGCAATCGTATCTGTCTGGCTCAGTTAGTGGATATAGCGGCGCCGATATATTCACAATTGGGTCATTGTCGACAGGAATGATTCCCGTTGGAATCGTGAATCGAGAGAACGGCGCGTCCATGGCCAACTCTGGGTTTTCTGGCCTGATCGGTCTGGCGCCGGGATCGCCAGCCCTTCAACAGATACTGGACAGCGCCGTCGCCGCTGATCCGGATGCGTCGCGATCGTTCTCGTTCTATCTGGGCGACGACAGTGGGAGGAAAGGGGAGCTGACCTTTGGTGGATGGGATCCGCATCGTCTATCCGGTCCAATTCATTGGCTGCCATGCCGGCCGGCATTAACTGCACCATATTGGGCCATCTCCGACACAACCATCAAATTCCAGAGCTTGCAGTTCAACGATGCCGATGCAATGTAAACTGATTGGGAACTGATCGTCGATCATCGCCAGCCGACATCACTCAATTTGTTTTCGCCAGATTTGACTCCGGTTCATCGTTCATCATCGGGCCAACAGCCCAAGTGAACGCGATACTTGCCATGGTAGTGGGGTTGTTTGAGTTTATTTTGGACATTGGCCGCTGATAGCCGGAATTTAATCAGGCTGGCGCGTCGTCTGACGGTTCGATCCCTTGCTGGAAAGTTCGCAGGTCAGTGCTCCGCGGAACCGAACAATTGCCTTAGAATTACTGGCAAATTTACCAGTGCGATATGCGATCCAGGTTGCCTGAGCTTGTCATCATTATTGATGGAGTTGATTACAAGCTGAAGCCTGACCAGTATTCACTTCGACTCAGTCTATTCTCATGCCACATAGCTATCAGCGCCTCACCAAAAAGTTTCTGGATTCTAGGAGATGCGTTCCTCATCAACTTCTTAAGTATTCAATGCCTCAAACGCCATTGAGTTTGTCTATTTTTTCACTGCGAATCTGGTTTTTCATTAGGCATTTTCTCTGCCGAAGCCCCGCCGCCTCCTGAGGCTTTGGGAAGACCCAAGGCGCTATCTAAGATTTCAGAGGACGCGCCAGCAATGGTTCGCCATTGGATCGGACTCGCCAGCCTGAATCCTCCTCGAACCACGCCGGAATTTCCCTACCCTATTTGGGTTTTTTCCTTTGAATTCGCAATAATATTGGCCATATCGGGCGCTTTACTCATCAGTATACTAATGCTACGCCTGCTCAAGATCTGAAGCCATTGCCAGCTCGTTCATACCCGGACAACAGGGCTTGAGCACACGCCTGAAAGTTGGAATTCATATGGTTGGGACAGTGAAAATTCGTTCGAATTGCTCATTGTCTCGAAAACTCAGTTTGCAAACACCCCCGAATCGTAGATAAACTGGTGGCTGGATTTTATCATTGCTGACAAATCGTTGACAACATGATTACAGTAGGATGGGCTTCTGCTGTAAGCCAATCAATAACAAATGCAATACGGAGCGGACAATGTAAGCGCTATATTAGACTGATGCATGAATAGTGTTCTCGAATCCTCTACTGATCACATAATTGTAATTTGGCGAACCCTTCAACGGCAGCGTCAAGAGTGGATAACTCAGCATTTAGCTTGTTTAAAGTTGCTTGGTCTTTCTCCTTCACCGAGTCAGGTGTTCGACTCAGATAGACCTCGGTAGTTGTGCGAGCGATGGTTTTCTCAATCATAGCCATAACCTGTAAATAATTCACCGAACAATCACCTCAGTCAATGATGATGTCTGTCGTACCTTGCCCTTTTTCACGCCTAGTCGTGCCAACTCTCCAGCAAAATCGATAATACCTCGAATGTAGATATTGATGGAAATTTTATCATTGACAACACTGGGAGCAAATCTAAACACATTATTCATGAAATCAGACGAATTCCAAGTAGGAGATCTAGTGGCAAACCCTGAAGGCATGCTGTCTTGGAACGAGATGACACTAATGGACTCGGATTTTGACAGAGTTGTAATCATCAATGTGCATAATTCGATTGACGATTTGATCTCGCCTGTCGCGCACTGGATAATAACCGCTGGCCTTGAGGTCTACGTGAAACCACGAATAAACAATCGATTACAAAGATGAACAAAACATTAACCTCGGGAACGGACAACCTCTGGCGCGCCGAGAGAATGCCATTTATTACAACAGATGCTTGCTCAATAGCGGAATCAACATCTTCATTCAGGTAAGCCTTGGAAAACTGATCATTTGAAACTAAGTGAGTCGAGGGGTGAGGTGATTGTGTATATTAGTGATAATACCAAAGGATATTGCTGGATCATGATAGAATCGTTCTCAGACCGGCCGCCAGCAATTGGAAGGCGTTGCCACAGCTCCTCGGTAACGAAAGGCATGATCGGGTGCAACAGCTTCAAGATATGATCGATACATATATAAAGAACCTATGAACATATAGATCAAAATATTGAGAGCGGCATATGATATGCCTGCAATCTTACCATCTGAGATGTTTGAATTGTATCAGGCGACCCACTACTGAAAATTGGTTTGGTAACCTGTCATCAAACAAGCAAGACCTTAGAGCGCTAATATAATATTAACAGGAAAGGGGCTTTACTTCAAGATAGATTCCACAGAAATCATTTAGAGTAAAATCGTATAACGCAGAAGACGCCGTAGCAAAATCGTAGTCTTTGAAGCCTATTGAATACATATTCTAATATTAAAAGAAATTACTTGAATTGACTTATGTTCACCTGAGTTAGCAATTTTAATTGCATTGTGCAGACGGCTTATAATCCATCGGTTGTAAACCAAGTTTTGATCATTTTCTGATCCTTGGAAAGCTGTATCAACCTGAACAAAACAAGCGGATCATCAAAACTAGGACTAAAAACGCGATGCTGCAAAATTGATACCATTGCAGTCGCTGTAGCAATATCAGGCAATCCTTCTTTAGAAAAATGCTGCATGCAATAACGAACAGCGTTCCTAGGACTGATGAGCGCTAGAACGACATTTCAAAACGGTACTGCGTACCAGATCTTGTTACAGAATTGGCGATAGCCCAGAACACGAAACACGTCCAAATTGATATTGCGACCTAAGGTAATGGAATGGTTACACAACGATACATCGTTCAACGAAATTGAGCAAGTCTAACCTTGTGCCGTATATGAGAGCAAACCAAACCGTAATCCATCAGTTCCGCATTCAGGAATGCCGTCACTAAATTCTGGAGCATCCTTGTTCGAACCAGGAATGCGGTACTGTTTGCCGTATTCCCGCGTCTGCAATGCTGAAGCCTATCCATCGACGTTTTTAGACAGAACCTTGATTGAAGCAACACATTGCCGACCTTCTTGATTTCCTTTTCTGGAAGGCTGGAATCTGCAAGTTTTTGATTCAATTCCTTGAGCGTAATGCCAGAAATAACGTCCAACGGGTCAATGACATTTCCCTTGCTTTTAGACATTTTGGATCCCAGTTTATCACGAACCTGGTAAAACGCCAATGATTTAAGAAACTGAGGGCAAAACGAAAGGATTTTTTTTTCAATACCATAGGATGAAGGAACACAGACTTGAAAGGCAACTTCCCGGTAAGTTCAAGCGACATCATCACCATCCTAGCAACCCAAAAGAAAAGAATATCTCCTCCAGTTTCTAACAGAGTATTCGGAAAGTACTTCTTCATATCCGAGGTCTCAGATGGCCACGCAAACACAGAGAAAGGAAACAACCCTGCGAAGAAGAAGAATGATGAAAGAGTCAAAGAATATCGTGAAAATTACCAGAAGAGAACCAGGTGTCAAGAACATCTTCATCTTGTTCAATCTGGATCCTGTTGCTGTCAATTTCAGCAAAACGTTCGATGGCAATAGATCTGGCTTCTTCCTCGGAACTAATCAAATGTCAAAAACGTATAGCCAGATTCCAAATAACGCGAACATACGGCGCGACAGCCCAATATTTCATATCGCACAATTCTTCAGGCTGGCGAACACCATCAATAATGATGCGGTAAGCAGGAATACGATGACCCCACCAGAGCTATCATATAATTCCTTAGAACGGCAGGAAAAATAAAGCAGAGACTTTGCAAACCTGACGGGATATGCACCAGTCTTGAATGTTATCAAGCCATTGGAACCAAATGCGCTCCTGCGAGATAGACCTTTCAGTAAATTGATAATACCGATTCACAGTCATGAACCTGAGTTTTGGGTAAAATCTCCAAGTCACCGTTTCGAACGGCTTCAGTTGAACGTTGCGCCATCTCCTTACAATCAACCCACCATTGAGGTTTTGCCATTGGTTCAATCACGTCTTTTGAACGAGAGCATATACCTACACCGCGAACAATTCAGAAGAGTGATAGCCTGTTTTTATCGAAAATCACCTAGACGCATTCCAGGGTTTGGAATTCTTTCACCGTAAAGACCCATCTCGTCAAGACGCTTGATAATGGCATTACGAGCATCAAATCTCATCATTCCAACGAATTCGCAGTTCATTGTTTTCGCGATACGGCCCTCTATTATACCCTTCAACATCATGATTACTCAAAAAACAATTTGCTACAACCTTCATCAAAAACTGAAATATTCTGCAGACGATGACGTTGACCACACTTGAAATCGTTAACATCGTGCGCTGGAGTAACCTTGACCGCTCCGGTACCTAAGGGATAGTTGAAATGATCAATGGATGAAGAAACTAAGGGACGATGAAAATAACCTTTCTCCATGTCCACAAGAATATCGTCAATAATGACAGCAACACGACGATCAGCGAAAAACGGATGCACGAGATATTTTCCGTGGAATTTCTGGTATCTCACATCCTGGCTGTGCACAGCAACGGCGACATCCCCTAAAATAAGGCTGATTTAGGTACAATTGTGTGCTGAGAGAAAGATTTATCACCGAGCATCGTCTCAATACGAGTTGTGGCCACTTTAATACGATCATCTGGGGAATCACTTCCCTCAAGGCAATACCAAAACGAATGAAACACGCCGAACTCAACCGGTTTCAAATGTCCAGGAACGCGTAATGTCCCAGGAGCATCAAAAGTTACATAATCACTAAAAAAAGGAAGAATAATGATCAAAGAGCGACAGACACCAGTTGAGGGTCAGCAACTGACACTTCAATATCTGAGATTGCGGTTCGCAGATCGGAGCTCCAATTAACTAGGCGATTAGCACGATAAATCTTTCCAGACGCGAACATTCGTAAAAACGCTTCCTAAAATGACATCAATCATTGAAATTTCACGATCGTGGCGAAAAATAAACCTGAACAGATCGTGATAACTGCGGGTCCATAGTAAACGCTTCACGGCTCCAATCACAGGAAGACCCCATAAGACGTAATTGGTTGCAAATAAAGCTACCCGACTCTTCTTTCCATTTCCACACTTCTTCTAAGAACCTGACTCTCAGTTTCAGTAACTCATCGAATACACAGCAAATGAGTCGTACTTTTCGCGACCCAATTCGTGACGTCCTAGCTTCTTATCCTTCCATAACCTTTTCTCCACAACAACCTATTTCATGACTGAGCAGAGATTGAAAGAACATGTTGGTTTTTTACCTGAGTTGCAATACCAGCGTGATCAGTGCCAGGAACCCATAAGACAGATTTGCCGCACATGCGATGCCATCGTGCAAGGCAATCCTCAATACTGGCCATAAGTGCATGGCCAAGGTGCAAAGTACCGGTAACATTCGGTGGCGGCATGACCATTACAAACGGCTCTCCTGAAAACACAACTCACGGTCAATCATAATGTCAAGGTGAAAACACAAAGCAAATATTATTGAACTCATACCATTAGGTTGACATTCAGGTTTGAAATATCCTTTCGAGCACCACCAATCGTTCCATGATTTCTCAACTTCGACGGGATTATAGGCGAGCGGCATCTCAGAGCTAATATCCTTCTTTGAGATCGAGGTTGCAGACGTGCGACATGTTTCAGCACCCATATTCCTACGTTGTAAGCACAGATATGTGAATTAATGCAGCCTGGGAAGGTATCGTGGGTGATTTTGTGTTTCCGTGACGGAGTCCGTCAACAACGGTCATTCGGGAACTGACACTCGGCCACTTCAGGCAGTCGGCCATTCGGACTCGGCCACTGGGCCAATTCCCAACTGTTAGCCGAGACGAAACTGACAAACAGGTCCGGTCTCATTCCCACATCGACTTCATAATACATCCAGAACAGAAACTTCATTGCAAATTGATAAGAAATGAATAAACATCATGTCACAAATAGGATATGTTAACAATAATTTAGCTGGGTCCTGACCTGAGCCTTATTGTGAATGATATCGGTTGTTTCAGTCTAAACATGCAATGTACAAATAATCAGGTAAAATTATCTCGATATCCGGTTATGGAATAATGAGAATTTTTCAAATGAAACAGTATGGGCAAATTCAGAAAGAGGGTATGGCGATGATCGCTGCAATCTTCTCGCTATGATTTGTGATCCACTGTCAAGTTGAAATTTGTCAGAGAAACGTCCATGAATGAGACGCTTTCTAGAAATGATAGCTTACCCCAAAACCCTATATGCCAATATAATATTGAACTAAAATGACACTGCTCTCAGCGAGAAAGATTCAGTTCGGAAGAATGATGTTTACGAGATGGGAACCTGGTCCCAATACTGTAGCGACATGCAGCGCAGTTTTCTCGGATGACATGACGAGCAACGACTACAGCGACGGAGTAACGACTACACCCTTCTGATGATTGGAGGAGCCCGTTGAATACCGGCTATTCCCATAACATTGTCTGACCGGCGGGTCAATATCGGTCGTGGTTGACCACTATCTGAAGCCAATTTTATTAATCAACGGGCAGCCTTGTTACTTCCCATAATCCATTATGGAAGAGGATGCCGATTTCCTATCGATTACCCCGCTTGGGTCAGGAAATGAGGTCGGCCGATCGTGCCATATCCTTCAGTTTAAAGGGAAGACCATTATGGTCAGTTGAACATAATGTGATGTAGCAACGTTGACCTTTCTTATGATATCGTTCTCGTTGATCAGCTTGATTGCGGCATTCACCCTGCTGGAAAGGGTATAGACGCGCTTCCATATTTTGATCAAGTTGAAGCTGACCAGATTGACATCATTCTAATCTCCCATTTTCATTTGGATCATGCGGCTGCCCTCCCGTATTTCCTAGCACAGACTAATTTTAAAGGGAGAGTCTTCATGACACATCCAACAAAATCGATTTATAAGCTCATACTGCAAGATTTTGTCAAGGTGATTGTTCAGTCGTCGTTATCTCTAATCATATTTTTTGACTGACCGTAGGTTTCAGCTATTTCAGCTGACACTGCGTTGTATGATGAGAATGATTTAGTGAACTCTATGGATAAAATTGAAGCAATAAATTTTCATCAGGTAGTCCACCATAAAGGTATTCTTTTTCTAACTGTTACCGAAGCCATCTTTCTGATTATCTTTCTAGGAATCAAATTTTGGTGCTACCATGCTGGTCATGTTCTTGGTGCAGCCATGTTTATGATTGAGATTGCTGGTGTGTAGTTTGTGTGAATTTTACTTTAAATCTTTTTAGTTCTATTGAAAACAAAATAATTGTTTTAACGTATTTTGAAATTTTATCACAAAAAATTAAAGGTGTAGAAATAGGATTTTTTGAAATTCTGATAATTATTTTTTATTTTACAAAATTCTCTATCATAAAAACATATTTTTAGGAGTCAAAGTACTGTATACTGGCGATTATTCTCGGCGAGAGGATAGGCACTTAATGGCCGCAGAGATCCCCCCAATGCGACCAGATGTTTTGATTGTGGAAAGGTTCGCGCTTAATTATTCGTCTATTCTTTTGTCGCTAATTTTTTTTCAGCACGTGGGGGATCCGAACCATTCCTCCAATTCATGAAAGAGAGAAAAGGTTTACTGATTTAGTTCATCAGGTAATTTCGCGTGACCCATACTGTTGAAGTGCTCTCTTACAAGATAATCAGGTTGTTGCTCGTGGTGGCCGTGTGCTCATACCTGTTTTTGCACTTGGAAGAGCGCAGGAACTTCTCTTAATTTTAGATGAGTATTGGGATGCCAATCCCATGCTGCATCCATTTCCCATCTATTATGCGTCTGCGTTAGCAAAAAAATGTAGTTTTCCATAATTCACCGTAAAAGTGTCTGATCTTTCCTTCCCTTTTATTAGGCATGACCGTTTATCGGCGTTATGTGAATATGATGAACACTGTTATCAGGGCTCGGAGCGAGCTTGGAAATCCCTTTAATTTTCGGCATATTTTAAATCTTAAAGGTTTTTTATCTTCAAATTCCATTTGAGAGAACGTGTTAACTTTCTGTAGGGATGGAGCATCTTGATGATATCGGGCCCTCTATCATAATGGCATCTCCAGGGATGCTTCAGAATGGCTTATCTCGCCAACTTTTTGAAATGTGGTGCTCGGAAAAAAAGAACGCAGTTATCCTTGCGGGCTATTCCGTTGAAGGTGATTTTTGCAGTAAGGAGTTGGTAATTCTCTTTTTGAGTTGTTTCTCAGGAACGCTGGCAAAGCTAATTCAAAATGAACCTGATTTTATCACAACCTTGTCAGGTCTAAAAATTCCACTGAATATGTCTGTTCATGAGGTGATTGCCCTAATGATGTCAAGAAATGAATGTTTTATGGAAAGTTTTAGGTTTCGTTTTCAGCTCACGCTGATTTCGCGGAAACTTCTGAGTTCATTTCCGTCCTCCGTCCAAGGCATATCGTTCTCGTTCATGGAGAATCAAATCAAATGCTTCGACTACGGCAGGAGTTAATGAGGATATATAACGACGGATCGTTGAGCGTGATTGCCCCAAAAAACTGTCAGCAAGTTGAGCTCGAATTTCGTTCCGAACGCGTTGCTAAGGTAGCCATTTTTCACATTAACAATTGTGTTTTATTAAACTTATTCTCAGGTTGTCGGCACACTTGCTGCTCGAGCGCCGTATTTGCTTTCTGGCCTTGTCGTTCGTAAGGACTTCGCCGATCGCATTATGGCTGTTGAAGACTTGCCTGTTGAGACACCGCTATCGCATACTTTAATAACACAGAACGTTAAGGTTGTATTTGTTGTCGTGCTTTAAAGTCTTTGTAGCTGATCGGGGTTTTCAGGTTCCATTTGCGGGTGATATTGGTATAGTACGGGAATTTCTGAGCCGCGTTTACGCCGTTGATGAAGTCGAGGTAGAAGGTGTTCGGCAACTAGTGATCATGGGAGACGTCAATGTCACGTTGCATCACCCAAAAGATTCCGGAAGGTAATTTTGCACCTAATGTGATATTTTTTGTTAACGCCTGTCTACAATAGCTTTGTATGTCTGGAATGGTGTTCCAATCCTGCTACTGATATGGTTGCTGATTCGATCATGTGTATTCTTCTTAGCATAGAATCCAACATCTCCAGCGCTAGAAGTCAGTTCCCATTTTTCGTCAATTCTTGCGTCTTATCAAATGAATCCTTAGTTCTTTCTGTCCCGTGTCAACATAACCATCATCATGAGACCAGCGCTGACGTCAGTGAGACTTGCCAACACAGTACCGAAGTCAGTCTATGTACCCATGCGAAAAGCCACAACGACAATATGGTCGTATCCATATTATCCAATGTCTTCGAATCAGCCGTACTGGAAACTGAGCCTCTGCCTGTACGGGTTGTCCTCATCACGTTTCTTCAATTGTTCTTATTCAGCTTAACAGAACGTAAACGTCACCATTGCGTCAAAATCTGCTAGGGTATTTCTGGATCGTTTCGACGTTATATGTGATGAAGATGAGGAAGTTCATGCCGCTGTTGAGCCTATTGCAAGTCGTGCTCACGCAGCAGTCTACCCGATTGCCAGGGTCAAAACCGTTGATGAACTTATGGAGGAATACTCATGAATGTGTAAAATAATATTTTGGTACCATATTAGACTTACTTTCTTAAACACATAAGAGTTAGTTAGCGCTTATATATTTCAACGGCGAAGTTTTATCGTGATATTCGCAATCCAGATTGTCATATTGTCGGCTGCGGACAGTTCCGGAAAGCAGGACATCAAATGCGATCGAAGTCCATAACGCAGATAAAAGCATTACCTTCCAGACTAATAGCAGGTTCCGCGCCGTCGGCGGCTTTTCCAAAAGACTGTCAATTTGGACATTGCCGCTCCTATCGAAGTGGGGCTGAAATCGCCAGAAAACTTGACGAGGTCGATACGGACCGTTAGGTTCGAATCGCCAGGTTTCACCCCTTCTGGCGCGAGATCGGCTGCCAGTTCTGAGTTCGGCTTTCGATCCAGGAACTTGATATTTCACGAATCCATGCCTGCTGATCGGAAATTTGCTGCTGTAATAGCGCTTGCTGTTGTAGCAGTGGCGCAATGGCCTCGGCAATCGTCTCTGCGATGTTGTTTTGCGAACGCATCGCCGGGGAGGAGTTACCAGGTCATACGGACGGGTGGATCGAGGAAGAGTGGGGTCGGAAAGCAGAAGGTGAGCGGGGCAAAGGAAGAAGACGGGGGATCGACGAACCAGACGGTGAGTGGAGGCAGAGGAAGGATCACCGAAGTAGATATCAGTCGGTTAAAGCCTTTCAACACTTCATGTGTCTGGCAGATTAACCGCTGTATGCTCCTCAACCTGTGCGCGTGGTTTCGGAATCAATAGTGAGTTTCGCATGACCAAAATCACACTACATTCTTGTAACGGTACCAGTACCCATATACAATATGTCGTCCCCACTCCACCAGTCTCCGGACCGGAGTGGTTCACCAAACCCTGTATTGCCCCATTTTAACCTCTTCACTTTTTTAGTCATTCGCTGAGTGCAGTTAGGTGATCGTCGCTCATCGTCTCGGGGGGCCTGCTAAAGCAAAAATAAGCGAAGTCCGCATTCTGATGCAGGCCAAGTTTGTTTTCCCTGCAATAGCGACGGTTCATGTCCTGTTGTCATTAGTTGTCTCCAGCCAATATTCACCCTGGCTCAGTTCGCTTTTGATCCTTTCACCTGCGAACTCTTTCTTCATACATTTTTATCTATGGAATATAATTACGTATCCTTTGGCTGATTCCAACTTTATTTTGGTTAGTTGTTGGCTGATGCATCCTGTATCACCCATTTTTCACATCAATTTTTAGTCCTGTATTAATGCCCTGGTTCTCCTTGTTGCGGGAAGATATGTTCAACGCCGTTTCAACCGTACCACATATTCTTTATTGGTACGTCAAACCAACAGGGATAAAGTTTTTCACTCTCTCAGTATGATCATTAGGGATTTGTCGTGATAGCCAGCGGGTTTACCATATTCTGGATCGAAATGCTGTTATTTGTTTTTACCAGATGGGAATCATTTCTGTAACTAATGTTTTCAAACGATGTGTCGTTTATCTGACTCCATTGCCCAGGTTTCATGAGTTCAACGGAATGAGCGGCATATCATCGGCGCTCGTCATTGCTTTAAAATTTTTACTAGGAAAAAAACCCATTCTGCAAAACTCTTTGCCCGGTTTGAAATTCAATGTTGGAAATGCAACCCCCATCAGTATTACTTTATCTAATTTTTTTAATTTCTATAGCATTTACCCTTCATTTTGCTGATTTTATCATTTGTCTTCTTTGCTACCGGAGGCATTCTGGCAAAAGACTTTCTTCCGATTTGTTTCGGGATGTACTTCTCGTGGCTCTATATTCGGTACTTAAACTACCTATGGGCACGGATGTTCTCTTAATTTTTTCTGCAGATTCTTCCGAGTTGACCAGTCAACGGATCTTGTCGGCAACGTCTCAGTTGATTTCCAGCTTGATGCATTGTTTCCAGCTCCACTTCGCCCTTCATTAGCAGCTGTTTTTGCTGTTTTTTTCCAGATTGCCGTTGTTTTAGGATTTTTTAGCACATACATGAGCCAGAATGATATGTTCATTGTCACAGCTGAAAGAGCAAATCTCCAACCTAAACCCGCTGTTCCGGGCTCGGGTACGATGGGTAAACTATGAGCTTGCAAAAAGTTGATTCTGTTTTGTTTTCAGACTCGGCTGCAATGGATCGAAGGAAGAAGCTGGGTATGCAAGCTATCGAAGAACAGCTGGCGTCGAAATCCACCGGAGATTCGAAACCAAGGTCACCTTCCCCAGAATTACACATTGTCGAATCGGATGTTTGAAGACTTTTGAAATTTCACTGAATATTAATTGTAGCAATAGATAAAGATAAGTGATTTTATTTTGTCGACTCTGTGGTTTCGAAAAACAAACAATTGACCTTGCATGCCTGTATGGTGAGGGGCGTTGGTCGGGTGTGTGCAGAGGGTGCCAGGGAGCACCTGAACCGCCACCCTGCTGTGTACGTGTAACTGTTCGGCGGAGTTTCCCGCTGTACCTTTTGATCCCTCGCACCGGCACCTCCCTCGAGATTTTCGTGATAGTTTTGACAGATTACTGTAGATCGTTTGCCGTGTTCTCGTCAGAGTTGTCCAATCCAGTAAGCAGACTTAATCTGACCATGACCAAGACGATCACCAAAGTAAGTACGGCTGGTGGGCACGCCAGACCATTCCTCAATCGATGGCATAGGACGAGCTAAAGAAACATTCGTTGGAAAAGGATGCATGGATATCGATACATGGAAATGTCTATGATGTGACCAAGTTTGCGGAGGATCATCCTGGAGGTCCCGATATCCTGCTCAGCTCGGCAGGAGAAGACGCCACTGAGGAGTTCGAGGATATGTCTCATTCCATGCATGCTCGTGAGCTCATGGCGCCGTTGTGCGTCGGAACGCTAGAGGTTAAACCTGATGCAATTTCTTCATTCCTGTCCATTCATTGTTCTTCATTTGCTTCAGGGGGAGGTTGCAAAAGATCCGATTCAAGTGTTCAAAGACAAACGCGCGAAGAACCAGCAGGCGATCAACGAATCGAAAAAGCAAGCAGAGTCTGAAAGCAGCGCTTTAAAATTGGTCTATGCTGCTGTCGCCATTGCTGTACCTGTCCTCGTTGGCGTATTGTGGCATACATCAAAATAGGTTATCCAAAAACGTGCTATTCAATCAAAATTAAACTGTTTATTGTGTCCCGATAAACATTGGACCGAGAACTAATGCAGTTGTGGACATTGTTGTAATAATGACATGAAGTGCCGGTCCAGCTGTGTCCTTGAACGGATCGCCAACAGTATCACCTGTCACCGCCGCTTTGTGGGTTTCGCTGCCTTTGCCTCCCGTAGATTCAATTAGCTTCTTGCAATTATCCCAAGCGCCTCCGCTGTTATCCAAAAAGATCGCCATAACAAGGCCTGTTAAAGTGCCAAACAGAAGAAACGAGGCTAAAACCTCGACGCCAAGTAGCGGGCGACCCGTGATATTTCCAACCCATTTGAAAATGAAGCCGATGGCGACAGGACAACATAACGCCTATGATAGTAATCAATCCTAATCAGGATACGAGCAAAATTAGGTTTCTAATACCAGAGCAGCAGGTTTAACCATCTCCTTCAAAGCAGCTTTCGTCACAATTTGGACACACTTTCCATATTCCGGTTTCGTCTTCCATTCCATTATGCCAGGGTTTTCTTTGAATTGTCTACGAACTTCCCACACCTGAACATTGATAAAACATTGCCGTGATCAGGAAAGCGACACCAAAATGGATTCTTCAAGGTTATCCTACCACTTCTTGAGCGGTTCGGCCTACAGCGTCAATGGCCCATCCAGTAAATAAGAAAACAAGGCCAATACCCAACAAACCGCCCACAATCACTTCAACTTTCGCAATATCTACAACATGTAGAGGAACCTTGGAAAACTCATTAACTTCGTCTAAAAAGGCCTGGAATAAAACGAAGCATGCCAGGGCAGAGCCACCAACAGCATACCTAAACATGCTTACGGTTAGGTTCCCGATTTAGTGTGAAGATACGAAATGAGATGAGGTACCCTTTAGTAGCCGCTTTAGTCACATTGCCGACGGCGTCTAAGCGATCAGTAATTTTTCGTGCAGATTCGGACTGATCGCTCATTTCCACGATTCCACCGGCGTTATCCGCTATGGGTCCGAAATTGTTCATGGACAAGATAAAAACAGCTGTGCACAGCATTCCCATCGTGGCGATTGCGATGCCAAAAAGTCCCTGACCGACTCGGAATAACTATCAACCCACATTACACGGATGACGACATACAGATGAGTTTCCGGGGATTCCGGATGAAGCCCCTAATGCATGTGCGCTTAACAACGAGACAGATATGATAACGACAGGAAGAGCTGTTGATTCCATGCCGACCGAGACTCCGGCTATGATGTTCGTACCATGTCCCGTTGAGGACGACGAAGCGATTTTCTTCACAGGAGCGTTTTGATAATCGGTGTAATATTGAGTTGTTATCTGCAGAAAAAAATCTTAGTTTTTATCGAAACGATAATATAATTTACATACCACAAGAAAATATGAGCAAACGATTCCGACCAAACCACAAAGCCCAAAATGCCACCATGCGTTTGGAGCGACATCAGTATACAGTAATAGACGGGTTGAGAAGAAGAAAGCAACGAGGGCTATGCCAATGCACACAACATATGCACGTTTCATTGACGATAATGGATCCTAAGCGGAATGTTGACGAAATGCGGTGATGAGGGTGCATTAGAAAACCTCTCGGTCGTTTTCGCTACGAACGAGCATGATTCCCACACCGCTGATGACTAGATCAAGAGCATGAATGACCAATGGAAAGAAAACAAAATTCTCCGGATTTGATAGGTTTGCTTTGTAAGCCAAAGAACCAGCTAAGATCATCGTTCCTATCGCAGATATCAATTTAAGCTCGCCGACGAGAAAACGAACACCCACCTATAATTTCAGCAGCAATACTTTCAAACACATCTGCCATAGATCCGGCACAATCACCGACATTGTCTCCAACTGCATAACATTTCAAGCCGTTTAACAACTATTGCTGGAACCGTACTGATAATACAAACCCAAGTCGGCAATGACAGCAGGATTACGAGGATCATCTTCTGGGATGTCTTTTTCGATTTTTCCAACCATATCGGCACCAACATCCGCTGCCTTGTGAGACGAATTGAACATCACTCAGGAGTTGTTGATGATGTGGTTATACCTTCGTGTAGATTCCGCCGCCTAACTGCATAAACAGCGCAACGAACGACGCTCCAAAACCATAGCCACCCATCATCATCGGCACCTGTTGCGGTGGCATGCCTAAATCTAGTTAACTGCTGAAAACGTCCGCCTCACATTAAAATATTACCTCCAATAACAACAAAAAAGAGGTGAAAGCAAACATAGAGGGCACACAAGCCTGTAATACACATTGCTGCCGATAGAACAGAAGATACAGCGCCACCTCTGAACGCAAGCTGAAGTGCATCTAAAGTCTCGGTCAGTGCGGCAGAACCTAGATTGCAGGTACGATCATACCAGAATAGCTATGCCTGGCGGCGGCGCTAGCAACGCGAATATTCACTCGAACGGATACCCACACGCCAACGAATCCAGCCAGGGCCGAACAAAAAGCCCCTGGTGTGAATAAAAACTAGGGTCAACACAGACCACACCATGACAAAACAACTTACCAATTAGGAAAGACAGCGCCGTAATCGACGCGAGCGTAAACGAGCTGACGAAAACGGATTGGGCATCACGACACAGATAGATTATAAATAAAACAGCAGACACTACTAGCGCCATATACGCCACAGTAGAATACTGAACCCTTAAAAACCCTAATTCGAGACCATACGGTTGATTATCGTCCAAAACACAAAAATAAACTAGGAACCTTCGGATCCTTCTCTGATGGCGTCAGATATGACCCTCATCGCAGGAGTCCCTGTATCTTTCGACAGAATCCATCGAGTGAGAAACGAGCAGAACAGGAAGCTTCCGGCGCAGACGATCATCACGAACGACACGACGATTTTCCCAGCGCCAGGGATGGCGAATAGACCGAACACGGCGCAGGCAATACACACTGATGCCATGACCATCATGTATTGGTCGAACTCCACGATGGTGTTAGAACCGCCGCCATAGCTCTACAAGACGTTAATGATGAGTTAGGGACCGATTCAGAAATCCGTTAGACCTTGGAAGGCAGCAATCCTCCGCCGGTTTCATAATCGTAATTATCCCCGACATTAACGCCAGTATAGCCCGATTCCACCGCGCCGCCCGCCGATCGCATGGAGACAGTGGATCGTGGGCGAAATTCCGGTCGCATTCAAAACTGTCGAATAAGGCTAGGCCAACTCGATCTGGATGTGGTTGTTTGACGTGCCCTTTAGATTTCCTCGCCACACCCAGAATCTATCGAAATGAGCTGTATTAGGGAACGCCGCCGGATAATCCCATACAAAGGAAATACACAGAATGGAAAAATGATGGAGTCAGCGTCGAATGATAGCGTCAGACGCTCAGAAATGACAGCGGGAGTCGGCTTCGAATGATGTCGTCAGACGCTGTTATGACCAGGCGTCGAATGGTATGGTCAGACGCTCCGAATGGAGTCAACGTCGAACAGTATCGTCGCTGGAGCTGGAGTCGGCGTCGAATGGTATCGGCAGACGCTCAGAATGACCAGAGTCGGCGTCGAATGGTATCGGCAGACGCTCAGAAATTACCAGAGTCGGCGTCGATTGGTATCGGCAGACGCTCAGAATGACCAGTCGAATGGTCTTGTCAAACGCTCAGATTGACCAGCTGGAGTCGGCGTCAGTTACTGTTACCGGTTACCGGTCAAGTGTACATGGAGGTAGTCTGAGTCGTGTACGGCGGGTGGAGATCCCTCAGTCAGAACAAATTCGAATCCGTCCCCGCCCTTTGCATCAAGGGTACCCGACTCATCTCAAGATCGTGTAATCGATCCCCTGGCGGCACGACCGGATGTCGTCATACTTTAATGCAAATGCGAACAGGTTTGCCTATGCATATTTAGGCGACTAATAATTGAGATGTATTAATTTTGCGTAACAAAACGGATTTTGATAAAAGGGCGCGTCGTGTTTTGTGATCCGGATCAAAATCAGGCAAACTTGTTCGCATTTGCATGGAGGTATCCACTGTCAATGGGTCGGCATCCGGTCGCGCCGCCAAGAGAAAGATTCCACGATCTTGAATTGAGTCGGTACCTTTGATGCAAAGGGCGGGGACGGATTCGAATTTGTTCTGATCGTTTGAATATAACTGAGGGATGTCCACCCGCCGTACACGACTACGATTTTCCACCCGGGCGTGGTCTTCGTTAGAGGCGCATGGTCATGAATTGGATGGAGGAGGTAACTTTACCCTCGCAAGGGTCAAAATGGCGCTACCCAACACGCCAGCCGGGGACACCGGTTGAATCAGAATATCCATTCGACAACGGTCATTCTGTTCGCGATCATCGGTATTGAAAACAAAACACCAACTGTGCCCGTTTTCTACAGCGCCGTCGCCGATCTATCGGTGCGAAACAATACGACGAACAGGCCATGCAGCAATATTTCATTATTTGATGAACACCTGACAATTATTTTATTTGTGGTTTCCAGGATAGAATCGGGTATGTGTGATCGGAACTGAAATCGGTGAGCACCTCTAGACCCGGATCTTTGTCGGACGACAGAACGCTGACCGCATTGGCGACGGCGACTTTACAGAGATTGCGGGCGCGTTGCGCCTGGCATGGGATCGGGAAGGTGCCGTGTGAGAACTCCTGCTTGGCCTGGCGAAAAAGTGACACGGCCTGCTTGGCCAGCTCCGACCAATCCTCCATCGTGTGCGCCTCGTTTACCCTGAGAAAATCCGAATACGTCGGCAGAGACGGTAAATACTTGACCAGAAGAGCGAAACGGTGCTGATAAATAGATTCACGATTGATGTTGGCCGGTGGTGTCGTCGATCTGTCCAACATTGAGAAAATCGTGGACGATAAATACAGACCGTAGGCGAGGTGTTTACAGCCGTTCATGAAGGGCGTTGTCGCGGTGGATAGCGATGAGTAGAGGAAATGGATCAAGAAAAACGCTGAGCAGTATTCGCGAACGGAGAACAGCGACAGCTCGAACATGACCTCCAGATGGTGGATAAACACCAACGCGACAAAATCGGGAGGGAATGGCGTCGCGAATGAGGAAAGCACCTTGGACGTGTAGCGATGGGAGCGGGATCGGTTCAGCGATAGGCAGCGAATGAAGAGCTTATAGTGAGGCGGGAGGTTCTGGACGGGCGTCAAGAGCAAGTAGGAGTAGGCGCGGGTGATGAGGTTGGCGGTTGGCGGCGATGTCGCCAGGGCCGAGTAGTACGCGACCAGAGACAATGGGCTGTTGTTGCTGTCGCTGGGGAAATACCGCAAACGGTCCAATTGCTGCAACAACGAGACCTGGAACTGCAGCGATTCGTGGCGCGATCTCAGTTTGATGGGCCGAGGAGGGCACGAGGCGATGCACGAACTGGGAACCGACAGGTCGAAATACGGAATGTCCATGGCGGGTTCGTCGGCGTCGTCGTCGACGTCGAAACTGATGAAGGAGGCGCACTTGATGGCGTCGGCCATGAACTCGAACGCATTGCTGGACGACGGCGACGATCGAACCGCAAGGTATTCGAGCGCGATCAAAAGCGACCGGCGATATCGCAGGCGCAGGGCGATCGGGGACCGGTCAGGAAACAGGGTGATGGCGCTATCAAGAAGCGCCACGATCTCGGTAGATGGCGTGGAATCGGCCATGGAAAACCTGAACGAAAAAAAGCGCAAAATGAAGAATGAGTTAGTTCCCCATTGTGCACACACGTGAGTCTGTGTTCACCCGAATCTGTCAAGCGTAATGTCTTCCTCGTATCCGACATCAGATAGGTAGAGCGCGTCGAGAGCGCGGCTGACGCAACGGAGAACGGCCAAGGAATACGCTCGCACAGCAGACGTGGGCGCCGATTTCGAGGACGACGCCAGCTGGGGCGGGTCGTGAAGCCAGACGCAGAGGAACAGGGAGTGCAATACCGTCGAACCTGGAGAGACGGACGGCGGGTTTAGCGGGAACCGAAAACGGCGACGGGATAATGGGGGGACGCGCGATACCGTTATAGGTTAGCGACTCGCATTGCAATAGGCGATCCATTGCACCAATCGCGTCGACGTCGCTGGCCCATGAGAAGACGCAATTCGGGGGAATCGCAACCGGATTATAATCGAGTCGCGGGTCCATTTTTCGGTCAAACAGTTCCAGTGCCGACATCGCCTGACCCCGATTCAGTGATTTTTTCTCGAAATCGCGGGATACTCAACACAGAAACCCCAAAATCGAACCGGGGGCGATATCTGACAATAATCCAGTACCTCAAACAGGGAGAACCTGGGACCATGAATCATCTGGCCAACACGAAGATCGTGAACGGCATCGGTGAGATGGGCGGTGATATCGACCATCTGATCCGGAACCCAATCCGGAACCCCATCGCCGTCCATCGACGATCCCGCCGCTCCCTATGTTGGTTTGTGCGTTGTGGGGGTTCGCCGTACACGCCCCTCCCTTGACCAACGATGGCGCTGTGTGTGTGTGGGGCCCTCGCGCGTCAGCCCGGGTGCGTTCACTCTGCCACACGTGACCGAGTTCCGGAATCCGGATCAGCACACGGACTTGAATCGATACCGAACCGCCATCAACGTGTGAAATCTTGGTTTCTCCATTCGGCACCAACGATTGCGATAACGGTTCGTGATCTGATTCCGATTAACCGATCGCAACAACGACCTATGGTGCAGATTGTCGCGGGCGTCAGAAATCGACTGATGTGTTGGGGAACCTTGTTGAATCTAACGCCATTGGATTGTTCAGGTTTTTTCGTTGACGACGCTGGTCATAGGGGGGACAGCGTTCGATTAGTGGAGTTTCCGTTGAGTCAATGGAAGATGAGCGTATCTGCCGTTGGCTATCGCCATAAAAAAGATGTTGATCGTGGGGTGGATTCGCCCCCGGAAACACCCGTATCTCGTCGATTCGGATCGCCATCACCTCATGGCTGCCGTGCTGCTTGTATGGCCAGCCTGTAAATCATAAATGCTAGAAGTATTCTCCACAGGATCATCGAGCAGATCTGTATGTAAAATACACGTCAGGTAGCGGTTTCTGACGTGTATTTTACACATAGATCTGCTCGATGATCCCGTGGAGAATACTTCTAGCGTTTATGATTTACAGGCTGGCCATACAAGTAGCACGGCAGCCATGAGGGTGCTGACGATGTACGCTCGGCGGAAACCCGGACCGCTGGAGACAAGGCGCAATCGCCACGCTAGATGAAGAGCACCTTGTGAGAGCGGGTCTCGTCCAACGGCCATCGCTCTGATGCGGTGTTATACATTCTCGTGATGGCAATGTGAATGAAACACGATATCGATGGGAAATCGGTCGAATAGTGACCAGTTTTCCATTGGGTTCTTGTTGTTGCCGATTATGGGGGACACCACGTTATTGTTTGGAAAAGCCGATAACGACGACGTCTGACACGGTTCCGAGCACGGATGACGCTGGCCCAATCCCGATAGTCTCATGTCGGGTGAACAACCAACGTGGTCGTCGGAACCCGTCGGCAACGGCATCGCGAACAGATGCTGTCGTTGGCGATTATTGTGTCATTCGTCAGCTTCACAACGACGGTTGAGCGCCTTTCCCCCTTTGTACAGTGACGAACACCAGTTCGTCTGGGATACGACCTCTCTGGCCGACGACGGTTGAGACTTATCGCCTGATGATCTAAGTCGGTTAGAGAGATATCACTTCTTGTTTATTCCTCCCAGGGATCGTCATCAGGTCGTCTCCACTAATTCATATCGATCGCCCTCGTGATCCCCGTTCGACATATGGGGCCACAGATCCCCAACGCAAACACGATCGCGTGTTTCAGCGCGACCTCACAACACGGAACGTTCTCATTGACGAAATGGCGGACGGTGCCCGTTGTTGAGGAGATCATTCTGGAAGAGAGGGGGGGGACAATCTCAGATTATCATCAATCGGTCTAAACCTCTATAACGGCACCAAAATAAAACATGTTCCCCAAAGCAATGATTTGATTTTTTCATTTGCATTGTCAATACGAAGATCGTGCGCGAAACATTTCAAATGTCTAATCGGAGCTGATGTTTTGAATTGGTCGGGTTTACCCGCCGCGTCCACAAATGCAATTACGAACGCCGATCCCGAGTTAGGTTCACGAGCGGTGCCGGCAGGTGGTGCTATTGTCGGGAGGGGGATCTCGCAGCTCGTCCTGATGTCAGCGTCAACCAGCGTCAGGGCATAGCACCGACGCCGAGGCGGCCAACCTGAATCTATCGCACAGGCAGAGTAGTTCCACTGTGGTTTGGTCCAGCCATAAAACACTGCTTTGGCCCCATGTCGTCGCCGCTCTGGATAATCTTCGACTGCACACACGGAACCAGAAGGTTTTTAGAAATATTCAGAAGTTCGTCGTATTGTCAGTGACGTTTGAGATAGGGTCGGCGGCCAATGCCTCTGGATTGGATCCTGTGCCGTTTTACCCAGTGGCACCCAATGGCGCTACCGTTTCTGGAGAACACAAATTCATGGTTAACCGAGTCACGAATCGTGTACCTTGTCCCGGTGGTACAATGATGGTTTTGGAATCGGTCAGGGAGATTCCGAGAGACTGTTCAGGTGCTGAAATTTCAGGATTTCTTTGTGGCGCGTAGTCGGTAGGAACGCCTCCACCTTAAAAATGATGTTCTTCAAAACCGAAACCCCCTGATTTTGTCTGGTTCAGGTCCAACCCGACCAAAACTGCAAAATCCGCCGCCCTCACATTTTGCACAAGACTCAACTGAACGTCAATATGTCGATATCACTCAATCACGGATCGGATTGGCTGGATTAGCATGAGGGCCAGTTGGCGATACGCAGCAGCACCATCCGCCGGACGCCCGACCATGATTCGATGTGCTCTTTTAAACAAGCAGGAATCAAAAGACGAGTCGTTCTCTCGTGGCAGCAAGTACCTGGTCGCGTTGGCCCACGCCCCCAGGGTTTCCTTCCCATCCAGATTTCGTACCGAAACCTCCAACGTTCGCATTTGTCGGGAGTTGATTGGGTACATGTGCTGCGGTCGCCGTTCGACATGTGCTAAGAATGTTCGTGCCCGGTCTACGAGTGTTCGGTTCATCCGTTGCAGAGCTTACGCCGTTCAGCCCCCGGTGGGTTTACGGAATGGAGGGCCAGGTAGTGGCCCCTTTTGCCGGCCAGTACGTCCAATTTTACTGCCGTCTTCAGCTGTTGGCGATGACGTGAACGAAGCACGACCAGGGCATGAAGATGCGTCGTTCTCGCAATTCGGAATGAGATACGGTACATTGAGTGTTGTATGAACGTAATTGAAAGGAACAATCTGGAAGTTGTACTTGTAGGTGACTTGCATAACTTTAGAAAAGTGAATTGAAAAAGCACAAAGTTTCTTCATTTTTCCAGATAATTTAATAACTTCTCCACAATCGGTACAGACGTCTACCCCCTTTGGTCGAACTGTGGGTTTGACATTAACTCGCCGCCGTTGACCGACTGAATAACTCTCACCTAATTGCCGGTAAAGCATTAGTGATTGACTATCCATTGGAGTAGCAGGAATATTCGGAAAAAATCTGTCTTTTTTGCGGTGTTCAAGTTTTTAGATTCCTGGGAAACGGGGCGTCGTGATGAGGATGACATGTGATTACTTATCGGAATTGCCCAGATATCCAGTTCTGGATGGGTTCACAGTCAGAACGAATGGCGTCGGGGGAATGATATCTTGAGCAATATCAATGAGTTGTTTTGAGTGATCAACCACGTCTGAGGCGCCTTTCCATTCTTCAAAGGGTTTGACGCGCTCCCTGATTCATTTCACCAGTTTTCCTGATCCAATGACAGGAACATATTGCAGGGTGAGGTGCTGGACACATTCAAATTGACGTGGCGAAAAAAACACTGGACCAAAACCGTTCTGTCGACCTTGGTTGTCTGGCTCAATGGAGTAATGGAGACGGTTTGGCGTCCCCACCCATTGCACTTTGACCTTCGTCATGGTCAAGATGGCGATAAACTATCACAATGAGGCATTCCAGATAATGTGCCGCTGATTTTGAGAATGGACCGTTCTGGTTGAATGGATCAGATCATCTGGTTGAATGGATCAGTTAATCTGGTTGATTTGACGATCGTCGTGGGAAAAAAGTGCGAAGAGAGTGATAAACGAACAGGACGATCATGGTCTGAACCTGTTTGATCAAGTAAACGGGGGAGTGTTCGGAACGTCGACCGGACATAAGGCGATCCTTCCGCCTGCACGAGTATCAGGAGGACGGCGGCCATGGCGCTGGACGATATCAACGGTCAATGCCCGGCACCGGCCCAGGTCATGTGGCAGAACCTGTGTTTGCTCGGGTTCTCGCCGTTCACGGTTGAGAAGAAATCACGAACTGGAATTCTGTTCGGTCCAGATATGTTCAACCGAGGGAGTAATTCTAAATGTCTCAGCATTGTTTTATATTTTCTGTTCGATCGTCTGAATCCAGTCAAGGCCAAAAAAGTCTGTGGACGGTGTTTATGTAGCTGTGGAGTTCTTTCTTATTTGGGGTCGTGAATTTCAGGATTTCGCTGGGGTTTGGCCAAGCTTAGACCAAAAACAAGACCAAGAATTCTTCTCGATCGCATTGCAACTTCTCGTAGAATTCGAAAAAGACGGGTCACTACCGCGCGGAACCTCATTACGATCGTATCTCAACTTTGGTGTCGGAACTAGGTAAATAATATCCTCATTTCTGTTGATTTAAACCCTCAAAGTCAACCACTAATAGATTGGTGAATCTTGTTTGGAAATTCTCCGAATACGTCCTGAGACAGGTTTTTGCTCGAGAGTTCAGCGATTCCTGTCCTTGCACGCTCTACCAATCACCTGACCCATTATCAATGTCAATGCCTTTATTGACAGCTCATGTTGTGGCACTGCAGGTAAATGATGGCGTATTCTGTTCATCGGTGATTTTGCTGATCTATTTCTGATAGGGGCAAGTTGCGTATCAAAACTATCTCTTATCCAATTCATTGCATAGTGCTTACAATGAGGGTGGCAAATTGCAAGAAATGGTGGATCAGTTTTCAGTTGCAGCTCGCCACTCTTCCCAAGAACTGGTACATTTAGACGGTGACAACCTATAGGTTGTTGTCTAACTTGGAATAGGACACAATGAAGAGCAAAGTCAGTGATTTCGCTACCTCTAGCAAAGCAGATGAACGTTTCTCTGAAATTGCAAACTTGGAAAGAACCCATCGAATTGAGGTCTCGAAAGGCATTTGGGAAGAAATATCGGACGTCGTCAGTAAAGTTACTGAGGATAAAGGTTTGTCGATCAACATTGTCTGGAACTATCTTCATCTTGGTCATATGTAGATATATTGCAGCTTTTATGCACCGATCAGCAAGGGATATCCCTTGATCACGCACCTGAATCTGGCGCTTGTCAAGACCTTATCAAGGTTATCGATGATTTCACGGATTCCTTTGAAAAGCTGTTCGCCTGCTGCAGTGATTCTCGTGATGTAGTTAGCGTTCTAGTCACGGTAGAGGAATATACATATCACAGTCGTCGTATCCAATAAGGCTAAGGCTTTCATTATCAGGAACTGTCGGATGACTGTGTATGGGCAGCACAGAACGTATCGAATGCATCATCCCAGTTAAAGAACGCCAGCAATCTCGAATCAACAATTTCCGAGCTCATTCCAAAAATATCTGCCTCCATCGGCAGCTTAAGGAACCAGGTTAATTCTTAGACAACTGCCATTGCCTGTATGGATCAACAAATCGTTTTTAGGTTTCTACTGTTGCTAGTCCGGTTCATCCTGGCGCGACATCATCCACAACGTCGTCTCCTGACTGCAACCGTATGAAACTCGTCCCGCCGACACCTCTGAACAGACTCGTTCTGCCCTCGGTTAGATGTACTCTTATTTTGCATTATTACTGCCCTCACTTTTTTTTAGGAAACTCCTTTGAAATCATCCAAATTTGATAGAGGTATACAGATTACAAACCGTACTAAAGACAGCTGCGATTCTAAAACTGTCTTAGATCTATCAGAAAAGGAAACGATCACTAATTTGGCGTCATCGGCGAGAAAATTTGCAGCCAAACCACATTTGGCGCAACTTGTAAATTATCGCGCTGTGCATGTTGATAGACCATATTTTGATTAGCTCAACGTTCAGGAAAATCGACGGAAGCTGAACTTTGGAGGCATTCCAACCCCGCAGCGGCCGAAACGGAATGAAATTGGCAGATAAACAAGACAAGAAACAACGTATCATTCCTATTATACATATAAATTATTGCTAAATCAGTTGTTAAAGATGATCTCAATGCTCATGTTGACAAAATAGGCAACACCCAGATTGAAAATAGCTCTCCTTAAATGAGTCGCAGAAGCATTTCCGACAGCAATGTCGTTGATTATCTACCCTAATAGGTGGGGAACGTCCATTCAAATGAAAAAAAAAAACGGGATTTCGCACTACCTTTCAGAAATGCGATCAGACCTCGCAATTAGGGTTGCCCCAAACGAGCCTTCAAGCATTTTCTGAGAGGCTTTCTGCAGTGCCTTTATCCAGGATTGTTGCGCCTTCTCACTTTGGCATTGAAGTACCGCAAAGTCATTGCAATCTTGAATGAAAATCCGGTTATCGGAGCTAGAGCCATCTGCTAGCCTGCTACCGTATAATGAATTAGGTACATCCTTCACTGGAAGCTAACTTTAATAGCTTTCCAACGCACAATTTAGTCTGGACCTTACCGACAAAACGAGATTTGGTGGAAATAGAAAAGGTCTTGAGAATCTTATAACAGAGAAAGGATTTTTTAACGATGACGAGTGCGTCACTGAACAGGATCGATGTTACAGAAATGTAAACGCAATTTTCACGGAGAAACCCCATTTTCGATTTCATTATAAAACGGCGCCCATAAGAGAAAAGATCGAACGTCTTTGGCATCTGCGTGTCGAATAAGTAAGTGAAAAGTGTGGTTCAAGTCAGACCTCGTCCCACCTTTTTATGTAGTTTGATTATACTTTCACTCGAATGGATGTCGTGGACTCCTTGGTTGATCTAAAAAGTGAATGAGTGACGTTTCGGTGAAACCTGATAGGCACCAACCTGTTGTAATACAGCTTCTACAAGCGAAACAGTTTTTTCGAGTTGAACCCTTTCAATGCTGGTGGTAGGGGTATTATGAAGCAATGTTTTCAGTAAAAGAGCATACCTAGGAATGCGCTAAAAAAGCTTCAGAACCTGATTATTAATAGCAGAACAGCAAAAATCACCTGAACAGGCATTATTAGAAAACTGTGAATGGTGTGCCTAAAACATCGCGGATCCTGTCGGCATTCTTTGAGAAGCGCTTTGAAACTCGAATACTCAGAACATATTTCCATAATTTCTCGGCCAGTAGTTTCAATGTGCGATATGATTCCTGAATAAATGCGGAAGAAGGGTGCAAATCTGGTAAACAAGTTGCACAGCTCTAAAGTGCCTTGACCAAGGTTGACAACGCCATTATGGGCATAAAGCTCATCATAAAATTTAACATGAAGGTCTTTTATGACCTTGATCAACGTCGTTTGGTGAGGAAATCCACTATCGGCGGAATCGAGAGTACAGCCTACCTCTAGTTTATTACACAACGACAAAAATGAAGGAATAACTGCGATATTCTGCGCTTCAATCGCCTTAACATAGACAAAGAAGAATGCATTCAAACTGAAGGACAAATATAGATATAAGTGAATATAACCAGGGGTACATTAAATCGCGACTGACTTGTTAATATAGTTTCGTTCTGTGGTGATGAGCTCCTCTACTGGGTTATCTGCCCGATTGGGCGGCTCTGATAGGCTGCAGGAATTATCCATTCCCAACACAGCCCCTTGCCCTTTCCCTTTATCTCCCCGTAATCCGCTGCATGGAGAACGTTCGATCAGCGAAAATGATGAACAAACAGATGAGGGTGGTGTAATGTACGTGATGGTCTATGGACTTACGTTACCAGTACCACACCATTCACATCGTCGTTCTGTACACAGTGGAGCTGTGTGTGCCCCACAGCTCTGTACAGTACGATGGCGTATCACACATGCGCATTGTCGACAGCTGACGAAAGCTGACCGCGCATATCCGACTGGGCCAACCGAATTCTGTGAATACAGGTTTTTTCATTCTTGAAATGGCAGGTTTGCCTGTATGTACCTCCTGCGTTCATGAACGCGAATGCAAATGCAGATCGAGAGGGAGTCTCGGAGAAAGCGAAAGCTCGCCCTTTTGTCAAAGTTAACAAACGGTGCTTACGTCTCAGATCATAATTAGGTCAAGGAGTCTGCCGCGACGCAGAGTGAGTTGCTCAAGCAGCTGGAGCACTGGTGGGCTCCTCCGTGGTTCGCGCCGGCTATCAGCCCGTCGCCAGTTTACCCCTTAGCCAAAAAAGTGGCAGGGTTCGCGCCCACACCTCCAGCACCAGCAATGATTCCTGGTGCTGCCCGACCCCCACAAGTGATACCGTTCTTTACGGAACATTAGAGCATCTCCACCGCAAATCCTCAAATTCACAGTCCCTATCCTTAAATATGTTCCAGCGGCC
>OUQQ01000350.1:0-20584 GCA_900404475.1 Spongospora subterranea | reverse complement strand
AAACCTTGAGCTCGGCAAGATCTATCGATCTATAGAATCAAAATTATAGCGGAAAGTTGGTGAGTTGAGACGGCGCGCACTGTACAGAATTGGTGAGTTAAGACCGCGCGCACTGTATGTACGATGATAAACAACCGCCAAGTTTCAAACTCTGAGACAGAGTGGTTCTCATGGTTGCGCGACGGGCGAATTGCACTTGGGCAATGTGCGAGCGAATCACGTTACGTCCTGGTTGATACCTGCATGAGTACAGAGTTCGCTGTGGACCTGCTGCACAGAATCAGTCCGGTATAGATACAGTAGTGGTACAGTGCTAATCAGAGTCCGTTATGAATTGGGCCCCCATCATCTCTGATGGATAGGCGTCGCCGACGCCATTCATGGCCGTTATGGCCCCCAGATAGAGTGGAGACCACCCCGCCTCTGCTGTCTTCTCGTGGCCTCTCGCTCTGCATTGATATTATCGACTGGAGCGACATTGATTTTGTATGGTAACCGGGAGGTGACGCAGTTGAAGGAATTAACGCTGCCGGTGCAGAGATCGCACAATGAGCGGGCGAAAATCGAGCAAATTGAGTGCTTGAAGCGCGTTCAACAGGGGGCTGATCTGTGTAAATATGGAAGTCGTGGGTCACCACATATCCGGTTTGTGCAGTTTTAATTAAGCTGGCGACGTTAATGAATTGGCATTTTTAGGTTCTTCTACGTTGATGCGACTGGGTCGATTTTGAGATGGAAATCACACAAAAAGAAGATGGAAGATTCAATGATTATACTCAGGTTTTGTCCAATTTTGTCGTAATCCTGTTCCTCAATTTACATCGGTTTACAGCAATGTCTCGCGTTTACAGGTTGGCCAAAATACTCCCATATTTGAACGATTTGTCAAACTTCGGACAAGGGAACTGAAAAGAAGGTAGTCTGTCAGGCAACCACTTTCGTCTAGTTATTTCTGTTTTTGGTGTTGTTGAAGCTCGCACTTATGATTTTTCATCACAGATCATTTTCGTTGATCTATGGCGATGATTGTGAGAAGACCCTCGATATTGTGTGCTCCACAAGAGAAGAAGTGAGTCTGCTTTCAATAGTTTTCATGGTTGACGTTTTGCATTTTTGAGGAATCTGATGCTTCTGATGCTAAAATTGAACAGAATTTAGTCTGGGTTCGTGCATTAAGATTTTTAATTACCCGTGAGGCGTACAGTAAAAAAATAGATCCGTACAGGTCAGAGGACAATCAGAAGTCATCAAAACCATTCACCTTTAATTTCTTGGCAAACTTCGACGTGCCATTTTTTGTGCATCTGAGTGAAGACTTGGGTTTTGCTTTCAATACCTTTTTGGTCAAATTAATTTTTCAGATATCGATTAATCCGATGTAACGGTGTCTCAGGTCCTTGCTTCGTTCTTTTTGGGATCGTGCTTGTGTACGGGAGCGTGGTGTCATTGACATTGACGCCGTGTCCCGCCTTCTTGGCAATATGAACATCACATATTCCAAGCCCGAGTGTAAAGTACTGTTCGATAATGCTGGCGTTCATCGCCATGACATCATTGATTTCAGGTATTCCGTGTCATCAATTTATGACTGTGCTCATCTGAAAAATTTTCAGCACAATAACTCGTTTATCACTGAGGTTGCGGAGCAGTCCTAAAGTGTATTTTGATATTTTCCAGCGGTATAGCGATTCTGATGTAGCGAAATTGTCGGTTGGGCTCAAGCAATTTATGTTGTTTCTTCGCACCGAGCAAGTGGGTAACCAAGCTGGTTTTTATCGATCTGGTGTTCAACTTAGTTTACCAATCTCATCAAGTTTTTATTGGTTGAACGTGTTTTTTGTGAGTGCACATAACTTGTCCCCTGTAATGACTGTTTTCAAATCTGTCAGAATATGGATATGGATGAGAGTGAGGGATTGGCCTTGATGCGACGGTATATGTCAAAAGAAGGTGGTCGCGATCCGCCCAGTTTACGTATTTACGAGTTGATCAGCTACCTTACTGGGGATCAGAATACACTGTTCGACCCGGCTCGTATGAATCTGTATCAGGACATGACCAGGCCGCTATACGATTATTACATTAATAGCAGCCATAATACATACCTAGAAGGTGATCAGCTGAAAGGGATCAGTTCTACCAAAATGTACATAAAAGCGCTCCAGGAAGGATGTCGATCGGTCGAAATCGATTGCTGGGATGGGCCTAATGGTCGGCCTATACAACTTTCTACTGATCTCATGATCAACCTTTTTTTTATGCATTTTGTTTAGTTTGTCGTGTAATTTGCAAAATCGAGAGCTTCAAAATTTTGAATCAATATGTTCATATATCCATTCAAGTCGATTTCGTACATTCACTTTTAACTGCGTTCGATCCGTGTGATCAGTTTTCTTACCCGTTGCCGACTTCATTAGATGTGTGGTTTACGTTTGATTTAGGCGAACCGGTGGTCTACCATGGATTTACATTAACGTCTAAGGTGTTGTTTCACGAAGTGGTTCAAACCATTCAACAGCACGCTTTCGATACCTCGCCATTCCCTGTTACCCTGAGCCTGGAGAATCGCTGCAGCCTACCTTTCCAGCGTCGAATGGCGTTTCATTTGCGTAACATTCTCGGTCCAATGCTGGCACTTCCGCAAGGTTTTATGACTCGTTTCAGTCCTAACAGTGCTTAACTCAACGCCATGACAACGGTTTTTCAGATGAGGACAGAGTAATGCTGCCATCGCCATCATCGTTACAATATCGTATCATAATCAAAGCGAAGCTATTTCTGAACGACGTTAGTGACGGCCATGAAAACAACAGGGTATTTTATCTGATATTTGCCCGACAGATGACGCCCTCCGCCACTCTGTCCAGTTTCAGCGCCTATTCATTCTCTGAGTCCAGTATTGACCAAAATGCTTCAGGTAAGCGCGTATTGCATTTATTTGTCTTCAAAATGACACTTCGCGGAATGTTGTCCTGATTCTGTTACCCTGCAAATTTCTTGTTTCGTTAACTTTGCTAGGCTTTTTTTTCATTTCTTCGGCGTCGATTTGGTTTATTCCTCATATTCTTGAATAGAAAGCATATCAGCATTGGCTGAACAAGGTGTGGCGCCTGAACTTGCTTCGATGGTCATGTTACGAGCCAGAAAGTTTTCTTCTTTTGATATGTTTCGGGGTGAGGTTTTCCATCAGAACCAGCAACCAATTATGCCTAGAAGATTTACCAGTTTATCCAGGTGTTGCCGCTTGCCAAATGACTTCGTTCAGTGAGAAAAAGGTCACGAAGCTTGTCAAGAAAGGCCTTTCCGGCCGGTTTGTTTGCTACAACACGCATAACCTTAGTCGCGTATATCCGTCCAGGTTTAGGGTTGATAGCAGCAATCTGTCGCCATTTCAGTCATGGGTAAGTTATCCCTCATCGGTCATCGCCTGCACTGCAGTTATCAGTGTTTCTTCTGTGTTAGTATAGTACTAAGAGAAATTGCTTTAGAATCTAGGGTGTCAGATGGTGGCGCTAAATTGGCAAACCCCCGACCTTCCGAAACTTATGAACGTAGGCCGGTTTATTGAGAACAACAACTGTGGGTATGTCCTAAAGCCTGAACAACTTCGTCAGGTAGAAACATCGTTGTTTTCACGGTTCTTGTTACTCGGTTTCAGCCGCACACTCTTGGCTGTTGTGCGTCATTATTCATGTTTTTCCATATTTCTAACTTGATCTTATTTGTGGACTTTTAGTACAGTGAAGTTCCATCATACGATATCGGTGTAGGCGATGATAACGAGGGCACAATTCGTGGGTCCTCTGGCTCTATCTACGTTTTTACTCATATAGTCTTAACAATTATTGGTGCTTTTCACCTGCCGAAACCCTCCGCCAACATTCAAGCTGAAGTCGGAAAGAAATGTGTTCATGTTCTTATTGTTTGACTTATCCATCGTTAAGGTTGTTGATCCCTATGTGAAGATTAATATACGCGGGTTGGGTGCCGATTGCAAAGAGTTCCGGACCGGGGTCGTGGTTGGAAATGGGTTCAACCCAACGTGGAATCAGAGTTTCGATATCAGAGTGAATGGCCCCCATTGCGCCATGATATCGTTTCAGGTACGATTCATGCCTTTCTGTGTCACGAGCGATAGTTTCTTTTCAATCACAAGTTTTCGCAACATGTTATTTCGTATTATATACAGGACTTCTCATCATTTGCTTTTAGATTTTTGATCGCAAGAAGTACAAAGACGACAAGGTAGTGGCACAAAGCGCTCTTCCGTTCGGTTGTATGCGATTTGGTTATCGGAACATACCGCTCCTCAGCGCCACCTTGCAGCCTATCCCTTTCTCTACGCTCGTGGTTAGAACATGTCGTATAGATTAATATTTCTCATAATTACACACATATATATATATATACATATTATATTTATCTGCCATTATTCTCAACTCTTGAGATCAATTAGTTGATCGATTCTGAGCTGCCATCTTGGAGTTTCTTCACGTCAGCGTTGAGCTAATGAAAGAAGTAACGATTGCAGATGAAATACCAGAGATATGGCTAGTTTTCTCAGGGGAATGACCCGAGAAACAGATCGTCGAACAGCGTTCCCATTGCTTTTCCAGTCATTGCCAAGATATCCGGGAGCCATGGTTTTCTCAAGCCCGAATTTTCCTTATTCCAGTACACTTTGTGAAGTTCGGATCCATAGTTCTCCGCGCTAGTTTTCGAACGGATGACGCAATACATCAGACGAACAAGCAGCACCATCCATGCGCGATAACATTGCCAAAAACATGTGGAACGACTATCACATAAATACTACTCAATTTATTCGAAGGGCAGCTTTACCTGAAGAATCGCCACAAAGTTCGGATTCACTTCGCAAAAAGTTCTTTTTTTGCGAATCCGTCATTTTTGGCGAGGTGAATCCGAACTTTGTCAGGATGCTTCACGTAAAGCTGCCCGTGATGTTGCTCCTGAGGGATGGAAAATGTAATTCTGGTCCTGGGGAACGGCGCAACAGTCTGGAAACTGCACACCTGAGTGTCTGGCACAAACTCGATCCATAATGGCTCATCATGGCATAATGACCGAAATGGCGTTATGGAGAAACGAGCAAAATGGCATAATGCGACTCCGTTGGTTGCCAGACGCGCTCGAACTTCGTCATCGCCCTCGTGGTTATGAAGGAATTTCCTTCCCGATTTGCAATTCGGGGGGCAATCGCCAACCAAACAAGCGCCAAACCAACCGGAGTACACACGAGCGGCAACGGTGGGACTGGCAAACAATCCAGCGTCAGTTCACAAAGAACGAGGCGATGGGCCGAACGACGGACAGGGATCCGGTCGTTGGCTGCCACATTACATTGTGTGAATTGCAGCTGTACCGGACCTCGGGTCGTGTCCGTCTTCGATCAGATCGCAGCGCAGATGCGGTTTCCCCTCACATAACTGCACAGCGCGTGTGCGTTTGATGGCCATCTCCAGACACGATCACGCCGGCGGTGAGAAGCCGACGCCGTTGGAGCCAGACCCGCAACGGGAACACGCCAGCAGGAGAAAGAACTGGTCGGCCAGTGAAAACCAGATCCTGTATAGTTTAGCCATCGATGAGAGCAACCGTCGCTGGTCGGATATTGCCAAGCACGTTGCCGGAAGAACAGCGAAACAATGTCGAAATCGGTAAAGACCTCAAACATTGTCGCGCTTCCCACGTTGTAGAATAGTTCCTCGATTTCCGAACCCTTTTCCAATCTCCCTTCGAAATACTGAGAGTGGCGGGTGGTTTTTCAGATGGCGAAACCATCTGGATCCGTCCATCCATAAAGGAGGCTGGACTGCCAACGAAGACCACGTTCTGATACAAGAACATCGACGATTCGGTCCACAATGGAGCATTATTGTCGGAGATATATCTGGCCCCGAATCAACGCATCTCCCCTGAATCTCGTTGTGGGAATGTTCAGGCAAAACTGTTGCCCGGCCGGACCGGTCACGCTCTGAAGAACCGGTGGAACTCGACGATGCGCCGCGTCTATAAGCAGCAATTCACGTTGGTCAACGCCATTGATAAACCCTGTTTTGACGATGAAAGCGCGTTGTTCCTGTGCGTTGACAACCCCAATGACGCCATAAGGTTTAACGAATCCGTGCACAGATATTGTTGGGAATCGGCCAACTCCACGTCGAGAATGCTGACAGAGCTCGCCCATCTGGACTGTCTCGATCTGCCGCCGATCGATCTGGACGATATGGATGGTGAGCCGTTTTCCGATCGTGCAATTCAGCGACTGGATCCCAGCTGAATACCCCTTGCTGATATAGAGGTCCATCTCGGCCGCCTTCTCTAGCTCAGATAAATATATCCAATACATATCATCGTGTATTCCTTCTGCAGAATAATCTGATGGGAAGATGAAGGGGGTTCACGAACCCGGATCGTTCGTTGCGATCGTTTGATGTATTGGCAACACAGCGCTGATGGACATTCAGGATAATACCTCGGGTCGCTATGCTACAAAACAAGTCTACGATCGCCTATTGAGTGGCAAAGAAAACCAGATCGAAAGAGGATCGCAGATCAAAGCTATACAAATGACTAGATACAATCTTGAAAAACGCATACAATAGGAACGGAATCCGAGGAAAGTCTGATGGCAGTTGATTATGGAATTTTCTTGAACTCGACCTTCTTGGGGAGCGCCGTTGCTTGGTCGAGGGAAAACCAATCAGCATTTTCTGGTTTCGCTTCATGCTGTTTGTATAGTTTTGTTCAGATCTGGACCAAGTCACCTGTAAATCGGGTTGATCTGCGATCTCTGCTTTCCTTTGCCTGACAAGGTTCAATAGGCGGTCGTTGAATATGTTTTGTAGCATAGCCAACCGAGATATTATCCAGGATATCCATCGGCATCGTGTTGAGAATGTGTCGTTCTTGCCATCGAAGGTTGGGGAGTGGTAATGCGTCTCCTATAGCGCTGGCCGTGAAGTTCAAATATTCATTTCTAGTTCGTTTTTTTGTCGCCACAGGGGCTTGTAGGGATTCTTTAGATCATACCAGCTTCGTTTTTTCCAATAATTGCTGTGTTTTCAGGAGCTTGGTTTGATTGGCTGTCTGATCTGGGTTAGGAGCTTCGCATAGGGCTTTGAGTGAGTCTCTAGATATTTCCAGCAGTGGAGAGATGATCGCTCCTGCGATTTCAACGTGAATCGCAGATATGATGTACTGGAAGATGAAGTTGACAATAGGATTGTGTAATAACCAACGTAAAGTTTGAGACTCATGGTGTCGATCGGGATATATCGTAGAAGACGTGTTCTCGGGTGTACATATCGTAGAAGACGTGTTCTCGGGCGTACAATGCAAGGTGCCGGTTGTCTGGGGGTGAAATACTCAGTCCATATCTGAGAGGCGATGTGTATTGTGGACGGAAGAGACTGATCGTGTCGTCAACACAGTACATGAACGGTGGGGAATTCTTATCAACGTCCAGGGCATAAACAGACTGTCGGTCAAGAAATATTTCTACGACTCAATCGTCATAAACATCCAGTTAATCGCCTGGTTTTTTCAAAAACGTAATCGAATGGATGTCCTCGAATGTCTGCAGATATTAGGTCCAAAAACTCAACCAATCCAAACAGTGCAGTTCATGGGTTGTTGGGAAACCATCTTCATGAGTCACTGTATTTCACAGGGTTGACCGTTCGTGGGACTTGTGGAATTGACTCATCGTTGGTCACGAGTCCGCTCGACCCAGACGGGATGATCATAATTTAAGTTAACTGCAAATCCATTGATACTATGCTGTCTATCGCCATCGTTGCGATGGTCATTTTATCGGCTACCGCCCAAACCAAGTTTTCTCCCCTGTCAACGTTCTACGATATCGATGTGTCGACAACGGCGTCGTTCTTTTCCGGAAAGTCGTTTGGCCCTGGATGCTCTCGGGGAGGAACAATTCCAGACGGATTTATTGGAATCGTTCGTACAGTTTTTCACCTGTTTTGATGGACTGACGTTGCGTTTGAAACCAGGCCATGAACGGGATGACAATGGGGATGAACACGACAGCGTCAGTTTGCGGAATGTGCATTGCGATTCGTGGGTCACCGCCGTCGTCCGTCAATCCTGCAGAAAACCAGGGCGTCGTTGGAGAATACTATGCGTATGTGTACGAGGTGGGTCGGTTGGCAGAAAACGCCACCCAACGCCAGTTTTCTGTTAACGGTTATGATCAGACGTGCGACGATTGCACGCAAAGCGCCGGAATCCAGTTGGGGATTCCAGGACATGGACAATCTACAGTTGTTTGGCGCGCGATACCATGCCCTTCTGCTCAGACTGAAACGCCGTTCATTTTCTTCAATGGCGCGAAACAGGCAAAGGCTCGATTCCAGGTCTGTTGATATAATTGTCGTACTAACCTGATTGTCCGATTCACACGTTCGTCGTCTTCAGGTTCGGGGCCTGACGGCACCGATCATCAGCATAACCGTGAAGGGCAAGGAGTTGCCCACCGATGGCTCCTTCTTCGTCCACGAGGGTCTTCAATCCGTATTCCCTTTCACATGTGAAGTCGTGACCGCTCTTGGGGAACAGGTATATCTTTCTCGTCACCGTTCTTTCTTACAGTTCCGACTATACTGCAAATACTACCGCCTGGCACATTTTTCTATGATCTATAAGATCACCTTTCAATCTGTTGCGTTAATGAACGGTCTGTTTTTGGGATGAGATTGTGGTATTGACAAGTTGTGCAATAGTTATCAATCAAGGTTCCGGCGTTCCGCGAACATGGAAAATTAGCGGATTTGATAACTGTCAAGAAAATCTCCCCGGCGCGTTCAACGTCATTACAGGCACCTGTGGCCATATCGCAATTTGGCTCAGGCGAGATTACGACCAACAACGGGCTGCAGATCCGTACTGTGAAAACGGCAAACCAGGTGAGTCTTTGCAACAATCGATGGTGGTTTCTGCCCCTGCAATGAGTTGAAGATCGGTTATCTGACATTGATTCTGCTATGCAGGTCGGACGTCAAGTGTTAACCATCGTGAACAGCCCTAATGAAGCGATGGTGGCTAGCCAGGGAAGCGTGCCACAACAAGCGATGGGCAACTTATTCGCCATGGACCCGCAGATGAGTCAGCCATACCCGTCTGATGTTGCCACAGCGTCATCTATGATGAATTCCCCATCTGCATCGCGCCACGCATCGTTATATTCTCAAGGGCCAGCGCAGGAAGCGAAATCAGACCGCGATCAGCTCCTGGGATCAATTGATCTTTTGAATAAGCCGTTGGGAATGGGCGAGTTTTCTAGTGGAAAGTACGAACAGATGCACGTCAACCCTGGAATGATGAATTTACAACGAAATATCATGTAAATCCAGTGAAAGGTGTCTACTTAATAAAATCTCCCAATAAACATCGCAGCATCGTAATTCACCATCCCTCTGCTTGTCCAAAGAAATTCTAGAATTGTTCATTGTAAAGGGACTTGATATCCAGGGAGTTGCAACTCTGATAGTAATCCCATAGCGTTTCCAAGCCCGACAACGCGAATGTATTCGTCGGACCGTTTCTCGCAGAGAGTATATAGAAACTGACTCACAGCTCGCTTCAGGTTCGGCTAGTGAAAAAAGTAAGCAACTAATGAAACAATAAGGTAGACACTGACTTCAAATGTGGTGATCATCCTTGTCAGAATTTTACATAAAGGAGGTGGGACCTCGCCATTAGCGGCAACCGATAGCGTTGTATCCCCACTTTCAAATTCATACCTATAAACTGATTAGGTGAACCCTTGTCCAATATCGGAGATGATACTTTAACGATTTGTTGTTGGCAAACTCTTCGCCGAAAACGAATACTTTTGCTGCTTTTGCCACTTCCGGATTGAGAGAGCAAATAGTTTCAGTAACCGTCAAAATCGGCACCAATGCGCTCTCAACACTAAGTTTCTTTCAAATTGATTGAGACTTGGACACTGTCACTGTGAACCTTTGGCAATTGTAGCGCGCTTGGATTTCAAGGAGCGAAAAAATCCTTCGCATGACCTGCTTCTCCATTAGCGGCACCAACGAATCTTTGTTAAAACAGAACAGTAGATTGACGATGTCTATAATGTCAGGTTAAACGAGTTTGAGAGTTTTCAGCTACCGAAACCATACCAAGCATCAGGGAATAATAAGGTGACTTTATCAATTCAAGCACAGCAGAAGCCTTCAATTCAAGTATATCTACGTTATCTGACATTAGAAGTTCTAATAACGTCCCAGTCAGCATCTGTTGCTAAATTAGATTTGTGGTGATAATTGGACAATTTCCGACCTGCCACATTTGCGGACTGCCTGAATTGGGGCTGGACCCAACAGCGAACATGACATGAATCACTTCGGAAAGCGCCATGCACAGCGTAGCGCTATTGGAATTCAACCTCAGTGATGCAACTTGACCAGGGCTGCACGCTGATAACAATTATTCAAGGAGGACTGTGAAGATTTAGCAGCTACCTCGGTTTCTATTCACAAGAATTGCTGCAAATATCGGCAGTGCATCTAATTCCCCCCGAAGCTGTGCCTGAACATCAGTATCTAAAGACATGTAGAACAGCAGCCGCGCTAGAGAAAACAGTGTCTCATCTGTGGCTTCCCCAAGGGGAATCCGCGATAGTAGCGACAAAAGGACGACATGGCATCTAAAAACAAAACAGATTCAGCATTATTGTGATGAACATTGGGCAAGACAAACTACCTCTGCCTGTGAAGTACCGGAAGCGTGCCTGATTGATGAATTATGCAGAGATTAATGACAACGCGGACAGCTTGGTTAATGACGGAATTTGCACTAAAATCAATATTGTCTTCTGGAAGCTCCAGGGCGAGATCCAAAATGATGGATAGATTCTGTAAGATTTTCGTTTACACAGTTTGATATAAAAAAAATCTTGTTGCGGACCGTTTCTTCAAGAAGAATTTCTAACTCTGTTCTAGCTCTTGTCAACAGTTTGATACACGACAACGCCCGAGCTTTAACAGAGTTAGATATATTGTTTGGAGCAACTAAGAACTTGATTAGAATCTCCAGAGCGCTTTTCACTTCGCCATCTTTGAAACACGATTTGATATCGGCAGACCCTATCCATGACGGTTACGAGCGATAAGCATCAGGACGCCAAAACCGGGTCAACCTTCATGTTTATCCAGAAATATCTGCATCGCTTCAGGAAACAACTGCGAGCTAACTGCCAGTATCTCTAGCCCCATTTTCGCTATCGACAATCAACAGCTCTAATCGAGACCATTCACCAAAATTCTGTCCTTCTTTAGTGTACTGTGAATAAATCTAACTGCAGCTGAGCCTGTATCGTTTCACTGGTGTCACTCCAAGAGAGTCAGTCAACAGGTGTCCAAGCTGACAGGCCTATGCTCACACTGGACATGGTCATGAGTATTGTACGATGTATTGTGGCTGAACGATGGACGTGACGAATTACATTAGACGAAAAAAAAGTTTTAATGATTAGTAGAACAGCCGTGATCATCAAGCGCACGAAAGCGTCTGTGGCTGACGACCTTAGCGCCTATCATCCCAATGGTACTTCCCTTCACAATATAAACAGGCATGCTTTGGATAACCTCTTTCATGCGCCCTTTACTGCACATGTTGGAATAAAAAGTATCAGAATTGGTAAATGCTTTCAAAATCTTCGGGGCGATGCCGCCGGCAATGTACACGCCACCAAAGCTCAGCGTTTTCAACGCCAAATTTCCTGCCTCCATAGAATTTCAATTGTTAATCGATCAAGGGTATGGTTGCGAGCGGTACCTCGGCCCCATACGCAGCCATCCACGTCTCAAACGTCTGCTGGCATAAGACATCCGTTCCGTCTAGAGAATGCCTGGTGATGACCTAAAACATGTTGGATACTTGTGACTGAGATATATGTCAACATAACAACTTCTCCTGGATCCGACCCCTGCCTGATCTCTTCCTCTACGGCTTGTCCAATGAGATGAGGGTGTCGAGATTTGAAAAATCTGTAGATTCCCGGAAGACCGGATCCGGAAACAATTCGTTCGACACTGACTCGGTCCACGGCAGAGGTCTTTTTGACAAACTCCTGTCGATGCAATTTGAGATAAGAGAGCCCATACAGCCAATCGCTATACCATCAATTCGAATTCTAAAACTGTCCTAGTGGGAAAATCGGTGTGTCCACCTTCTGATGGCCAGACATCATACTCTTTTCCATTATGGGTTAAAAATACTTCACCCAAGCCAGTACCAGCTCCTAAGTAAACACTCAGACAACGTATTTCGTTATCAGCATATGAAAACCTAAACATGCTATCGGGGCATTTTCAAGAGGGGTAGCGTTGTTCAACTGAACAACATCTTCCGGTTTCAAACCAAGGATACCATATCCAATGGCAGCGAAATCGTTCAGGAGGAAAACTTCTTCAAGATGCAGTTGCTGTGCCATTTGTTCCGCATCAAGGTTCCAGTTCTACTTTGACGAATAAACACGGCATATCCAGCTGAGAAAAAAGAACAGGAATTACAAGATTTGTGATATGTGCAACCCGATTCTTGGTCACCGGTCCGGCTACTGCAATACACGCAACTCTAGGAGATATCTGCAGCGTTTCAATTGCTACTTGCTTGTTTCCAAACACGATAATACCTTACTATTCGCCTCATGAATGAAAGTTTGCAAGATAACAACAAGATGAGGATGCTGTTGAGACTTATAAACTTTCTCAAAAATGGTTGTTTCCTGGCCATTGGTATCAATCTAGAAAAAATAACGCCGTACTGTCTCAGTCCAATGAAGGTGCGTTCTTAGAAACGGCGGACCACCTGGACCATGACTAACCGGCAATTGGTGCCGCCAAGATCTCCCGCGATAAAGGCATGCATGGGCTGGCGACGACTCACTATCCACGCTATCCAAATTACAGCCACAACAGTAAAAAATTCGAGAACCCAATTGATAGATCGTCGAGAACAAAAGTTCATACAACTGAAGAGGCTCGCACAATCTACAAGTGGGACAGAGGCACCGCCAACGGTGTAGCGTTTGATGAATACAGAGAGGTGGTGATTAGGGACATTGGATGACTGGTGGCAAGTGCCATCCGTGCGATGGCGCGATCAACCTTGCTCGATTCGCTAGGAACCTTGGGTACGTGTGGCGGTGAAATCACGTGTGCTGAAATGAATCCATGTGCTGCCAAAGATGGGCTCGCACAGCAGCAGACTGCTTACCCAGATTGCGTGATATGCAGACTTATGTCCAAACAAGGGCATCGGTCTACGTGTGTGAGAAACCGATTTGGCGACAGTGCAATTTCTCCGGTTTTGTTCAAAAGGAGCTGGAAAAACTTGATAATACTGTAGACGAAGATCATGTTTTACTGATTGCCAAGGTATGCGTCGTTGTCAACTTTCTTTGAAACCACTGTGTAAAAGATCAAATCTTCACCGGTGTGGGTACTTTCCCGATTGCAAAACCACATTCAGCAGTTGGTTCACTCGATGGCCTTGAAATGCAAATAAACGCAGCAGCCATCGACTGCAGAATAGACAAACATGTGCATGTCTAAACGCACACTGCATATAGAAAGACTAATCAACCGAAACCGAGCAGTATTGTTGAGCGCGACTCCGAACTGGCAAAACATTCAAAAAAAAACGTTGCAAGACGAGTCTCAACAAAACGCATTTGGCGCCATGTTCCAATAATCTGGTGAAGAGTTACCGTCAACAGGCAACACTGACAGTACACTGGCCATAGTCCGTAGCGGACATTTCGTTGCAGAACTTGGCAACAGCTCTGTACGCATCAAGCCCGGAAACCCATACGTCGCATCATTTTGCCTGTCGCTAAAACCCAGACTGCAGCGATTACCGACTAAGTTGGGGGCCCTGTATGGGCGGACGAAGTAAAACGGTTCTCGTCACGATTCCACAAGGAAAAAAGAGATCGGCGGCGTTTCGAAAACGCAAGGTCGGTGTCTGGATTTACCCGCTCTCCACTGATAATTTCCATAACGTGGTTTTTTTTTTCAATTTCAGATCGGACTGCTGAAAAAGTCGATCGAGCTAGCTGTGTTATGCGATTCAGAAGTCGCGATTTTGGTAAAGAGCAACAATAAGTGGACACAGTTTGCGAGCCATGATCTGGAGGGAACCTGGAATCGCTTCAGGACATTTGCTGGCACCTGCGAAGTCGTCCAGCTCGACGACTACGACAAACTAGAGTCAGGAAAATGCTTACCGACGTCGACGATGCACCAGATAGCGGGCGGATCTGTCAATGAGGACAGCGCCTCGACCGAGGCGGTAGAGGCCATTTGCGCAGATCTGCCCCTATCGAAAAACACATTGCCAGCAAGCCAGGAGATTATCATCCCCAAAGTGGTACCCGCTCAGAGACCAGCACCTCTATCGGAGCTGGCATCCCCATGGGAGCGATCTTCTGCGCCTAACGACCAAATCGACGACGTCGCCAACCCCGCAGACGCCCGGTGCCCATTGTCGGCGCTCGACGCGATTTGGAGAAAAGTGTTTGTCAGACCACAACATTAACCTAAATAAAAAAAACTGTAGTGCACAGCTGATGATGATGTTCTCATGGGGTTTCATTGCTGCGGTTGTGTGGGCTCCGCTTTATTCTGTTGAGTGGATCATGTTCAGGATTAAGGGATTTACCCGTAACGGACTCGGCGATTGAGATAGAAAAAACAAAGCGGAGGATTTGCCTCCAGCAGGGATCGAATCTGCGACCTTTCGCTTACAAGGCGAATGCACTACCACTGTGCTATAGAGGCTCACATTGTGGCATGTCAGATAGAGACGATCTTAGCGTACTGTTGATCATTATTGCTACTCGTACGGACTTTATAACTTCGAAATCAACGCTTCTTTGTCTTTCGTCATAATCTATATCGCTACCAGTCGATATGGCACATGTGAAAGTTGCCCTGTTTTTCAATCCGGTGCTCCATTGAACCCCAAAGACCTGCACTGGTCGAGGGGCTGGAGAGACGGTTCTGATTGATTTTTCTGGCGCCAGGTTCGAATCCGAAGCTGACAAGGTCGAGTCTTCTGGGGGGGACCACCACATTTGTGGTCCTGATGGGGCAACAGTCAATAAATTAATTTGAGAGCGGCAATTCTCATGTTCTGACACACATCGCTTGTTATTATCTGCTCAGTTCTAACCTCAAACCCGTCGTCTAATTTTCACTGCTCAGAGCAAATTACATGGCCTGCAAATGGCAGGTGTCATTGTCTGTGGTTCAGCGCCTGGGCGTTTCGACGAACAGTGGCATGAACTGGTGGAATCGAAACCGGCGATAAAGCGCCTTTGAAAGCCTGTCCATGGGATCCTCATCAGCATCACGATATTGGTCCACCCAGAGGAGTTGATTTTATCAGCTCTGATTTGAACCTGTAGTCAAGATTATTTGAGGCGATAAACATTCAATGAGGACAATCTCCAGCACTTTTGACCCAGCTCAGGTTGGCACCACAGCTAACCGGTGCGACAGGGCCAATCGGCTGATTTCTCCTTATTACATGTTGCTCAGCTCACACGTTAGCTGAGCTCTAACGAATGGGTAACGAACCTACGCCACGATCGACGACAACTACGATAAGCGATCGATTAATATCACATGACGAGACAGTAGGAGAGAGTGACAGCCAGATCTGCCGGAACGAAGGGGCGCTGATATACATTATGATATGGCTCTTGAGATGCGGCGGATAACAAGCTGGTTGTCTTTGGATCCGTTGACAAGTAGGTTATGGGCGGATGGCGCAAAGGCCAGACACGGCGCGTGATCCTGGTTGCCTGGTAATGTCGCCAGGTAATCGTCGGTGTCCCGATCCCAAACGTGAATAGAGTAATCGGGATTTCCAGCCCCGGTGGCGATAATCCCTAGCCTGTCGGATATTGCCGCCCCGAAAATCCATCCATTGTGCTTCCATTCTGTGCCGACAAATGACCCTATCGAACACTCAACTCCACATGTCCAAGGTCATTGATATCAATAACTACTTGATGAAATACTGTAGTTTCTCCAGGTCCGATCATAGCTCCCGATTCCGATCACGTCGGGGGTCGAGAACTTGCACAATCGAACGCCAGCCTTGGAGCACGCGATCCGGTGAACCGGCTGGCAGAGACCGCCGGCCCTCATATCCCATATCACAACCGACCCGTCCTTGGACCCCGACGCCATCAATCGTTCCCCGTTGCAGGTGACCCAGTTCACTGTGGCATTGTGCCCTTCTAATCTGCTGATCACCCGCCCGATTCGTCCATCGAGGATGCCGATCGTATGATCCTGGCGGGACACACTTTCTGTGAGTCGAAACACATTTTCTTGCAGCTATAGAAAACGTGAAAACCCACAGACCTTAGAGCCGGCAGCTGCGATTTCATTATTGTTAAGCCAGACACATGTCTCTAGCTCGCCTTCTTTGAGGATGGAGCAGGATGAGAGTGGTGTAGACGCAGCGCCAGCCATGTCCCAAATGTGCAGATCGGCAGCGGACGTGCTGGCGAAACGATGGGCGGCGTTCGCCATGGCGCACGATCTCACACGACATCCGTGCAGATGGACTACCCAATAAATCATCAATTTGATATTTCCAGTGAGGTTAAACTGAGGAGCCTCAGTTTTACCCGATAGCGGTTGTATTTCCGGAACAGTTACTGGATCTGCAGAAATTGCAATGCTGTCGTGAGCGGTACCGTTTGCGCAATGCTCGATTGAGTGCCTGAACATTTACCAAGCTGATCGTGAATCGCATCGGTGGAATCCGTCATCAGATCTGGGTCAACGCGCCATAGCCGGCAGGTCCTATCGAACGAGCCCGAGACCAGAACATCAGGCTCACGAGCGTTGGACCAGTCGACCGTGTGAACCCAGTGCGTATGGCCGGCCAGCACCCCGACCAGGTCGATGCGCAAACCCATGGCGATCTCCCGTGGTGGTGTTGGCCGTGCTATTCCGCTGGGCGCTGGCTGAAGTCCGGGTGGCGACATGCCCAGCAAGATGACCCAACCGAACCTCGAAAGAATTACATCACCATCGAAATTCGAAGGAAGACCGGAAAGGCGAGGCGCCACATAAGGCCCTGTGGAACACGCTGTTCAGTGAAATACGAAGCGAAAACCTGCTCGGGAAATCAAAGAATGTGTTGAATGTCGGAATGATTCGAAGTGACTACTGATCTTGAAGCGGCGTTCGCTAGGTCAACACAAGCATCTTCGACTTGTTTTATCACTAGTGTGAGGCCATTAAAGGTTCCAGTTCACTTCATCAAGCTGGTGCGCGTTCGGATGCCGATCGACACCCGGGTATCAGTTGGAGAAACAATAGAGTTTGTTAGTCGGCTCAAAAAACAGCTCTGGGTGCGGTTGGACGGCAAGAGAATTGCAATCGCCGGCGATGGCGTCTGGGGAATAACGAGCGCGAGTAGACGAAGCACGCGCTCCACCTCTAGTTGCTGCACTTTTGTCAAAAAATAGACGGGCATTGAGTTGGCGGAACAGCGATACCACACCCAAACGCAGAGCTGTCGCTGAGCCGACACAACGAACTAGTATGTTGTTTCTTCAACTGATACGGCACACGCTGGTCAATTATCGTTGGTGACAACGCTCTATTTCGCCGACACCAGGTTGGCCCGACTCTTGGTCTGATCTTTGATTCAAACCAACAATGGACATTCAAAGCTAACACTGCCGTCCACTCCTCCTTTTGAAACCGGAATTGACGCGTTGCCCATTATTGGCCTATTCCGCCATCAACCCGATAGACAATGGCATCCTTGCCCAAGTCCCCAGGCTGGCCTTGATCCTCGAACAGCGTGTTCAGCGCCTGGCATGGAGAGAGAACGGGAGAGGTTCAGGAATAGGTTATTGAAACCAGTTGAATGGTCGTCGATGACGATCACCATCGCTGTATCGCAATCCCAACAACAGAAAACGCAGCAGAGAATTTTGGTTTGACCAGAAACAGAGTCATTGTTTGCTTATAATAGGATAACGGTCGCAATTTGGTCTTTTTAGCAGAGATGATCAAACTTCCTAGAGCTGAAGTACCGTCGGATGTAAAAGCAATATCAATTGGTTCTCGTTTGTTGTTGTCAATTGCCGAACGGCATCAGATGGGGTCCACATTCCTGTCGCCGTGGTGGCTGGATCTGCACGACCGGACCGAACAGAGAAGAACTCCCCCACGTCCTTGCAGATTGTTCATTCGTTTGACCACGTCTTGACGGGAACGGGACACTCCATTTGCATGTAAATACCAGACTTACATACCGAAGATTCGAAAAACGTAATCCCAACCATCGCTCAACATTTGACGCCGCCTTCCTAGGTAGACGTATTTGAGTGTGGGTTTACTGCTATATTCTTCCACCTCAAATACGTGAATGAACGCGTTTCAAGCTCGCTTTGATCAGGCCTCGATTTCATGTCCTGCGACGCTCGCGACAAGCGCAGAACAGCCCCAAGACGCAGTGGTGTCCACCTTCGGCAACGCCGTCCAGGTATCAACAGGTTAGCTCCGGCTTCGGAAATGTCTAAAAATGCTTCTGAAGGCGAATAATTGTCTTTAATGGCAATCACTCCTCAATTTCGTATCCGTGACGACTCCATACTTCGATCGTAAACAGTTCAAATCTCATGGTTATATATTACACTTTGGAAACAACGCTAAAACAATTGGTTATGTAAGTAAGCATTGGGTTGATCTCATTTTAATAACGCCGCTTCCATTTCTGGAATGATCTTGAAAAGATCACCAACTAGACCAAAGTCGGCGATCTGAAATATTGGCGCGTCTTTATCCTTATTGATAGCCACAATAACTTTGCTGTCCTTCATTCCGGCCACATGCTGAATAGCGCCTGAAATTCCGAAAGCGATGTAAAGTTCCGGAGCGACCACCTGATCCAATGCATTAGCAAATATTTCGCTGAACAAGGGACACTGAGCATGCCTTCCCGGTCTGACCAACTTGAAGGTCATTTTGGCAGTATCCAGCATCTACAGCGGCACGTGAAGCGCCTACGGCTGCTTGGAGAAGATCAGCCAGTTCTGCACGAGGAGATTATCAAAAAGAGAATAGAAGGGAGATATAATACTACTATAAAGCATATCGAAGTTTTCCTTTGACTTGAAGGCTCGGCCGCCTGCAACAACAATCTTGGCAGAAGCGAGCTCTGGACGGTCAGATTTGGAAATTTCCTCCTTAATCCAATTTGTCATTCCTGATTTCTATAAATTTTCCACCATTGAAATGTAGGGATTGCTAAGACACCATACCAGTTTCCGGACTACTCGGCAATTCGGCATTTTCGATTTTCGCACGCGATGAAAATGCTCCCACAGCAGGGAAAGCAGTCGGCCTAACAGTTAAGATTTTCACCGAATCGCTGGATGTCACAGTGGAAATAGCGTTTCCAGCGTAAACCGGACGGGAAAACGTGTCTTGAGACTCAATAGAGATCTGAGACCAAAGTCAATGGCTTAGCGCGGCTATTATCACAACAGAGCGCCTTACAACGTCGGATATGGCGGCAACGTCCATTGTTGCTGCCAATCTAGGGGTTACATCCTTGCCAAATGTGGTGCCTGGAGCGACAATGTGTGTATACCTGAACGTATTATTAGGTGTGTTAAAACCCCATCAAAGGGCATTAGAGGCGGGAGCCCTTAAAACATGCTATGAGCAAAGAATATTACTTATTTTTTTCTTGAATACCGCAAATCAGTTGAGTCAAATTTTCGGCCAACTGATGAGAATATGCTTCATGGGACGCCACCAAAACGCAATCAACTCCATCAAGAGATGACACCGATTCACTAACCGCTATTCAATCAAACAAACAAGTAATAAGATAGTTGAAAAAGCCAGGGTATCCGAAAATAAGAGTTTAGTCAATTTGAAAACCGATGGGAAAGAATTAGACTCATTTCTAGGTTGTACCTCCTGTCTGATCTGGCGATCCAGCTACAAGAACATGGATAGGAGTAGCGCCGATTGTTTTCGCTGCCGAAATGGCAGATAGGGTCGAAGACGACAGGGACCCGCCGACATGTTCAGAGATCACCAGCGACGAAAACCCCCTGCACTGCCGCAATATCGACAGCATTGACGCTGTTGAAAATGGAAGCGGATCTGTATTGGGGCGGGATCACATACAGGATCATAAAGTGATGATGTTATTTTACACTTAGGTTGCGCGAGTTGACTGGACGACAGTGGCGCAATGTATCTGCACATCAGTAGCGCAATGTATCTGCACACCAGTGGCGCAATGTGCACACCAGTGGCGCAATGTGCACACCAGTGGCGCAATGTATCTGCACACCAGTGGCGCAATATATCTGCACACTAGTGGCGCAATGTATCTGCACACCAGTGGCGCAATGTATCTGCACACCAGTGGCGCAATGTATCTGCACTCCAGTGGCGCAATGTATCTGCCAGAGGTGAGCACCGGGCCCCGGTGACCCGGGTCAACCCTGACCCAACCCGGCCCGGTCCGG
>OUQQ01000489.1:4673-20874 GCA_900404475.1 Spongospora subterranea | reverse complement strand
TGGCTCTGCCTCCACCACCTGAACCGCGGCCGCTTCCGAGGGTGCCGGTAGTAGTCGCTTTGTAAGCGCCTCTATAACCTGGCAGAGCCGCTCCTGCTCTGCCCGCATGCTCGCCAGTTGTTCTTGTATACTGGGGGTCTCGTCGTACGCCGATTCTGTTTTCATCGCTCCAAGATTCGAAAGTTTCGATTATGTGTAGCGGAATGTTGCGTTAGGAGCGAGAGTTTGAGTAGGAGCCTAATGTATTTGTCTATAATATAATCAAATGACAATAGTTCATCAAGACTCAGCCGCGCTCGTTGATTTAATGACTCATGTCACTAAACCGGGTGATGTCACCACAATCGTGTTTTGGCTCAATTGGGTGAAAGCATTGAAGTCCATTTTACCGGAACGCATCGTCTCAACACAACCCCCGGCCGAGCCATCGACTGAGTTCATACTTCTAATACATCCTCCATCACTTCGTAATCAGTTTTCCACCCGACACGCAATGCGGCGAATATGACACAATTACCCATGGATGGTTAAACGACCACGGCTGGAAAATGAGCAAAACGTTGTATTGACAGATTATATCTTTAGTCAAGGTCGTCCTGGAACCATGTATTTTGACTCTCCTTATGCGCATTGACAGTAGGCGCAAGGCGGGTGCCATCGTCACCGGAGCCGGCAGGGTCATGAAAAAAATCGACCGTGATCTGGAATCAGAATTCTGTCCCAAACGTCTAACCCCAACCCATTGCCTGAAGTCCTATTGCTGATGTACAGCCGTACTGGACCAGACGGCTGATGGCTGGCTGAATGTATTGTGGACCGTGAAGTGTATGATACCCTGACGCACGCGTCTGCTGCTGTCGGGCAGTCAGGCGGGCTGCTGCCATGCTGGCGCGCTTGCTCCTGTAGCCTGATCGGCCTAATCCCTGGCGTAAACGCATACCCGGCCTGATTCAAGTTGGGGGTCCCCTCATCTCCAGCTTTGCTTTTCATGTGCCCAGGACCTTCCGACGGTGTTCGTTTTGTTGACTAGAGGCATGGCGCCAGAATGCAGCATTTGTATATCAGTTATGGTCTCTGACTTAGCCGTGCTGAAATGTGGTCATGTGTATCATTCCATTTGGTTAGTCGCAGTTGTGGATTTGCCAATGGCTAGCATCTGTTCAATTCGTGGTTCATAGTGTTCTCCAATGGATACAGCATAAACAAGTCTGCCCATTGTGTAAACAACCGGTACACAGGAGCCATATCAGAAACATATTCCTAGATTTGTCATTTAGTTCGTCTGATCCGCTGTCGTCAACCAAAACGAGTGGTGTGAACTGCGACGAAAGGCTTGTTGCTGAAATTGTAAGCTGATTTCACTCACGCTCTTCGGAGATAGGTCCTACATACTCTCACAGAAAGAATATCGAGAGAAATTATCGCATTATCACAGCAAGATTGCTGAGAAAGAGAACGAAGTAAACGCGTTAGCTCAAGCAAAGCGATTAATGGAACTCGACCAGCAGCGACATTTATCAGAATCTCATGTCGCTAAACTTCGATTAATCGAGGTACATTGTGATACTGCATTTTTGTATGTTGCTGAGTGCCGTTTCTCTATCAATGATTAAGATCCAAGAACAACTGTCAGAAGCTTCCACACAACATTCCAAGGAATTGACTGTACTGCACAACCAAATCTTTCAATTGCGTTCCAAGCTTGCGATTCATGTTAGCAGTTGAATCATTGAGTTTTGCGCGAAATCAGTCGACCCATGTTTGGACAGGACGCGGTGAACAACCAAGATGGCGGTGCTTCGAATCCCAAATTGGATGTATCCGTAATAGAGAGGCAATGTAGAAGCATGCCTGCGGAGGTTCGATGGAAATTCATTTTGAAACAGTTGTCCTACACATCTAATTTATACCACGAGTATTGGTCATCACTCTTCGAAGAAATAATATTTAACGAGGTTCTCAGGTTGAAAAAACGAGGAAGCAATTTGACCCAGGAAGCTTCAGTTTACAAAGAGAAAGGTAAATAGAACATCAATGATTGTTAAATATCTAATGACCTGCACAGTCTCGCGCCTGGAAAGGGAAAATGAAGTTTTGCGTGTAGAATTACAACAATTTCAATCAGGACCGCAAATTGCATCAGCAGCGCAATATCAAAATGGTTCAACTGAAGACGAAGATTGTGTCGATCTAACTATCGCTGACGATGTTCCACCTATTTCCGAAAGTTTTACGAAACGGCATAAATGTAGGATTATCTACCTCTGGCTGTACGAATTCCTAAAATCGTTATTTTCAGCTCATGCGCTGGCGAAAACGTTCTATCGGTAGGATGTACTGTTAGCCTTCTTATGGACAATGTGACCCATGGCAAAACCAGGACTTCGACTGATGATTCGGAGAGTAGGCGACAACTGAAAGCGCCTCAGCGTACCGATTCAATTCCAATCAGCCACGATGAAAACCGTGATTTGCTGTCCTTTTCATTACCGAAAAACTTATCCATGTAGGTATCATGCTATGCAAGTGCCAAACGCTGAAGGAATCTAACATGGATGCAGTGGTGTATCCCATGGACACATTGGGTCAAATGGAATTGGCAGTTCAGTATCGAAGCGATCAGTGCTCCCATCATGGAGGGTCAAAACACCCTTCCGGAAGGATGTCAAAATCAATTCTTCTGCTAGGACGGCTGACATCAGAACGATGCTTAAACAGGGTCTTCCAAGAACATAGATAATATGTTCACATGGCTCTTACATTATCTTAGCAAGCCCTAACATATTATCTAATAAGCCCAAAAGTATGATTAATTATCTTCATTTGGAGGACTGCACTTGATGCATAGACCGTTAAACAGTGATTGGCCGGGAAAGACTTCTGTTTCGGGATAGTTTGACACCACTTGTCCAAGCAAGGCCACATCAAATACGTCCATTTTACAACCGATACATTGAAATGGAGCGATGTCGCAATGGCACGCTCTCATGTGCTCCTTCAAAACGTGTTTCCTTGTCATTCCTTTTGCGCAAACAGGGCATCGATATGGTTTCGCTCCTGTTATGGCTGAATTTCACGATATGGTCTGACAGCGCTCGTTCACATACCTGTATGAGTTTGCAGATGCCTTTCAAGAGTCAGCCGCCTAGAAAAGGCTCGCCCGCAAATGGTACACGAAAAAGGTCTTAGGCCTAAATGTATTCTCCTACCTAGCAGTTAGCGATCTTCTGTTTTGTGATGAGTCGATGACCATACATGTGAGTATTCAGAGAGCCACGTTGAGTGAATCCTCGTCCACATTGACCGCAGGTATGCGGTTTTGCTCCAGTGTGGATGAGCTCATGTGTATGCAAGACGCTGCGACTTGAGAATTCCTTTAAACAAACTTGACATTGATTCTCTGCAGGAAACTGGCCTGGCACGATTGGAACTGAGTTCATCCGCGACGCAACCAGATATCGAATCGGCTTAGGGTGCAGAATTTGAAGCTTAGGTGTGGCTACTTGGCCGTGTTCAAGCATTACGTGGGCCACCAATTCGAGCCTGGACAGTAGTTGGCATCCGCAAACGCAAACAACAGGGTCATGATGAATGACCCTCGCTGGTGCACTAATTGGGGATAAAGACGTTATCATGATAATAGCGATGTGGCGTCCGCTTTATATTAAAGTCAATGTGGGTTCGTGATGATAAGTGGGAAAGGGATATAGTCTTTTATAACATGAACCAGTCATGGTTAGACGTGAGTGTCGTAACGATACTACATCATCACCATCGGCCGTGTACTCCATCACCCCCCAATAGAAACACTGGAATGCATAACGATACAATACATCATCACCATCTAACGTATACTCCATCGGCACCGTCATGACTGGCTCAACCATGCATCAGTAGGGCTGCGAACTCAACCGATAGGTGACAACATGAACATCGTACGATACGCCATCAGCCCCAATCCACGCACTGAATCCAGTCGTGGACCATACGCTGATGCATAACGACACGACATCATCACCGTCTAACGTAAACTCCATCGACACCATTCCATGACTGGACCCTAGTCATGCATTATAGGGCCGCGAACCCAACCAATAGTCACCAACAAGAACATCGTGGCCATACACCACCAGCGCCAGTCCATCACTGACTCCAATGGCAGTCTGAGGATATTGACGCTCTAAGATAGTCCATGAACCCCATCTAAGTTCAAACGATTTCCGAACCATCAAACATAAGCGAATTGTTCTTGGTGTTTCTGCAGACAGAGAGAGTTGAGTTGCCGAATGAAATTTGGCAAGGCGCTACTTTGATCATCGTCATAAAACTGTGAGGACAGCTGTGTTTGACATTTCGAAAAATCGGGTGTCCCGCCTTCGTTGGTGCTTCTTCCTACTTTTTGTTTTTCGAAAACCGTTAAATTTCCCCAACGACTCTCGGAGCCTTCATTCGGCCCCGTAGGTACAGCAAGAAAAGTGCATAGCTTCTGTAGAATCGGGCGCTTCCAACAACCCAATTCACCAATAGACTATAATAACGATAATTAACTGAATGTTCCAGACTATACCAGCAACCGAAATTTATGCAACGCCCGTATTCATGTATAAGATCACATTTATATATGAGGTTGCTAGAGCGTTGGCAGCACAGATGCCCGATTTGGGGTGAGGTGGCAGGGCCACGTGAGGTAAGCGGAGCGCTGCAAATTGTAATTGTTTTAGACCCTGAATTCGGTATCGGGCGACCAAGAAGCATTTTGCATGCTAATGCGTGCAGCACAAGCGATAGAGGCACGTAAGGTGCTTCTAGGCCTGTTGCCTTAAGAAAAGGCAGTTCCAGCCTGATGATATGGATCATGTGGGGATTACTAATGAGTCAAACATAGCGAGAACAAAATTGACTCGATTGTTGTAAATATATTAATGAACAGAAGATATGTGCTCTACTATTTCCTGAGAATGGGTGATGAAACTGAGGAGGAAAACAGAGTTATTCGATCATCGCCAGAGCAATTCATGATTGTACTGCAGTCAGATGTGCCTTCGCCTGACATGATCGTCGAGAGTGGAATTTGCAAAGGGGTTTGTCGCTGGGATAATTGGACTCTGAGAGAATGTAGCTCTTCCGATTTGCGAGATAATTCCTTTCGCATGGCTTGGTATTCTTTTATGAGCCTATGAACAATTTAACGCAGGGAGCATTCAGGACGTATCTGACCAACTGTGAATTTGTCTTTTTCAATTCGTTGCATTCCTCCATGCAAAGGTCAACAAGCTCAGCATCAGTCGTAGCTATAAAAATAGTTACTTACGATAAAAAACACAATGTGACACGTATTCACAAGATGATTTTGTGGCATTTCTTTTCGACGATTCGATTTCGCTTTGCAGAAGGTCGCAAAGTTTTTCCGATTCCTTTTCCCTCTCTTCCATGTCATGAATATGTTTCCGCAGTTCGATTACTAACGCCCTCTAAACAGTCAAATCAGGAGATATTCCTAGTCAACGCCATTAGTTTAACCTCAGCCGACACCTGCAGAGTCAGCGCCTCTAGCTTCTCTTGAAGCGCATCAGGATGTATAGATGACTCCATCGAATCGGAGAACGTGCATGTGGACACATCCCTGTATGCGAGAACACGAGTTATCGGTACATCGTTGAGCTGGTCGGTTGGCGTCGACGCCCTCGCTGGCTGGATCTCAGGTTGCGCTGAAGGCACAGCGACGGCATCGGAGTAATCCTTTGCAACCTGGTGAACGCTGCCGCCACCAGCTTGTAAACGCTTTGATTCTAATTCCGAGATATGGGCTAAAAGTTCAACAATTTCGTCTTTAGACGATTGCAATTCTTTCTGGAAAACATCATTCTTCTCCGACGCCTATGGCACATCAGAAATGCAAAACGCCATAATAGGAAAACCTTAATACAAACCTTGCCCAAAAGCTTCTCAGAAGTGTCAAGTGCGAGCTGTAGGTCTTTGGATTGTTCCTGCTGCTTGATAAGAGCAGCGTTCACAGTGACCAACGCGTCCCGTAATTTCGACACATATTCAGTGAGTTTAACAAGTTTCGACTGATCAGCATTCCTATTCTGTCCGTCCAACAACGATTGATTGCTATGGAGCTCTTGAAGCTGCTCAAGACACCTGGTTTTCCCTGATGGATTCAGGTTTCGGTGATATAAAACGAGAGAACAACAACGGAAGAATACCTTTATAGACAACATTGATCTCTTCCAATTCCTGTCTGACTCGTATCAGTTCTCTCGCTTTTGAATCTCTATCCGCTTCCAGACTGATTTTTTCCAGTCGATGTCTGACCTTGTTTTCGTGTAATTCTTGGCGACATTGAAGCAGTTCTTCTCGCAGGTCTTTCAGCTCGTGATTTCGAACATCATCATTTTGGCTCGTGAATTTCGCTGAGTCCTTGGCAATGCTATTTTGGAATCTGGACGAGATTTGTGGCGATTTCTGTTTCAATTCGCTGTTCGTTGCCAATAACCGAGCATTTTCTTGCTCAAGGTCCATGACGAATTTCCTGAGATGCTCGATTTGGAAAACGGAGTTGTTCAAATCCGCACGAGCAATGGACAGTGATGATCGCAATGAATCGTCCGGAGTAGAGGCTGACATCTTTGGCGGTATGGGGCTTTGATCAGAGAACGGCAGCGTATCCTGAGCAAATATCGAGAACAGCGACGAGCTTGGTGCCGCCGACATGCTCAAAAACGAGCCATCGAGTTTGGTCGGGGTGGAAAGGGACGGGTTGATCGGTGACTGCCATGGAGATGTATTGTTATCATGTAATGAGACCTGTGGCGCCATGATCCTGTCACAATATAGGAATATGCCCTGTCCCTCCCTGTATGCCAAACCGTACTGTACCTGACTTTACTTTCCGCGTTCTCCCACACTTGTTCCACAGGTCGGACCTGGACTGGAGCGGAACAGGAGGAAGGCCCCGCACCCTTGTAGTGGGGGTCGGGCCTCACTCGGGTCGGAAGTGTCTTTTGTCTCTCTGGGATTACTGTACAGTACTCGTCCTTTTCTTTTGCAAAGAGTTTGTCATCATTTGAAACAATGGTGGACAAGTTAAACGGCAACTTTCACTGGCAAAATCTTGTTAATGATGTCACATAATGCCATGTAATTTCCTGAAAGAAGACAGGAGCGGTAGATAAACCGAACGGAAGTACCGTATATTCGAAGAATTTGTCCACCATTGTTCCCAAGGATGACACACTTTTTGCAAAAGAAAAAGTATTGATGAGTGTATTAAGCGAGTAATTCCAGAGGTAAGACAACAGTGACATACAGAGACACCCTAGAGTTAAGCAGAATCGATCCTCACATCCTATTTCATTTTTCTTCTCTTTTTCTGAGCATGGCCGCGCTTGACGATATCTTAAATCGACTGGACGGCACGCATCGCCTATTCGAAAATCTAGTTTCGCCCTTGACAGGTGTGCCATCAGAACCGCCGCCGTTTTATTCGTCGCCGTTCGATTGCCCCACGACGGAGCCATGCCAAAGCGGAAAACATTCAGGCACTATTAAACTCCGTTCAGGAAAAATGGATCGCAAACGTGATCAAGAATATTCTGCAAGGCCGCTATGTTGGCTGTGGCTTGCCATATCGGATACTTCCTGGACCAAACGCCCACATGTCATGCTCCGATGCGCCCGAGATACCCAGTTTCCAACTGACCCAAAAGGTACTTGCTGCTCCATCAGGGTCGCATTTTGGTTGAGCAGACTGGTGATGATGAGCCTCGGTTTCCAGCCGAAAACGGGCAAACTCGTCCGAACCAACATTGTTCCGTGTAGCTCTCTCATCTCCCTGTTATCTTCCGTCGTGCTCTTTCTCTGCCTTCTCTTTATTCATCTCTCATCTCTCAGAGCCTTGGTGGCGCTGTTGATTGAGCAAGCTGTTGATGGAAAACCGGCTGATACTGGCTTTACGAAAGAAGCATGGACCTTTCAATCAGCGTTTCCACACTGACTATAGCGTAGAAAAAATAAAAACAAGGATGCAATCGCTATCGGCGTTTAGCCACTGTACCCGTGAATCCAGGGTGCAGCCGTTTGAGGAAGTCATACACGCTCCCATGATAATTAGCCACATCCTGAAACAGGTAAAAGTTCAGGGCAACCATAAATTGTACTCTTCAAACTGTTTGCAAGCTGAAGAAGTGACACTCTACGTTTTTTCGCCTGAAAGACAATAATGGCTTTGGCTGGGATGAAGTTCGCCAGATTCCCACAGCGTCAGAATTCTCTCTAGACATGCAGGCGCCTGCATGTCTAGAGAGAATTTGACGCTGGGACGATTATGGGAAACCTACGCTTCAAGCTCCCGAAAATTCTCACAAATTCATTTCGCATTTGCGAATGTCTCAAGTTGTACAACTCTTTCGTGGTCTGGGGCCTGCGAATCTTAATAAAGATAACGAGAAAACGCATGTGAAGACCTCAAATTGCCCTGCTTCCGTTCGCGGAGATCATATCGCACCCAGCGGTACGGGGTCATCACTTCCGTCGTTAGAGCGCTACCAGCGTCTCCCAAAACAAACTTGCCTTAAGGAGTGGTGAAGCCTTTGAGACGAGCATCCGACAAAACAGTTGAACCTGCTGCCGACCCCTCCCAACCACCAAGAGTATATTTGAAACAAAGGTCGAAAAGAGCACGCTGCAAATATATTTTGACTCAGAAATCCCTTCCGATTTCTGTTCGGTTGAGCGTCCTTCGCAGATACCAAAGCGGCAACATGCGTTCCGTCGAATGCCATTCGGCAATTCTGCAAAAACGGAAACATCTTCGGGTTGTGCCGAATTTGTGGGGGTGTCTCATTTGCAGGTAGCCGGATGTAATCGCAAGCCATTCCGCAAATGGCAAGAGTCACATTTCGAAGACCCTTTAAATCAAACTAATGAGGTGGGAAGATTTATGACAAACAGCCAGACAATAACAACCTACTTATCGTTTCGCCGCTCCTTCTTGAGAGTCTCGGTTTGTTGCACTCTGTGATGCAGTGAATAAAAATATTGCAACCTGTTCTGCAACTTCCATGTGTCTAGTTGCACGGAATGACCCCGAACTGGTGAGGATGTTTACCAATTTCAGAAACAGTGAAGAGTTCATCCGCAAAATTCTCATAAATCCGAGTTTGGATTGCCGTGAATCAGCTCGGCAAATCAACTTGCTCCGCGCGAGCCTTGACGTTCGACAAGGCGATCTAACGCAGAATGTCGACGCGTCGGCAGCCGATTCAACTGTTTTGTCGGATGCCCGTCTCGAAGGCTTCACCACTCCTCAAGGCAAGTTTGATCCAACGACACGTTTTTTTGCCTGCTCCTGATGATCATTTCTTCCCTTGGGGGATAACAACCGGAACGCTATTTACCAATTCGTGTACACTGACATGAAACATAGGACGACATACACCCCGTGACCTACGATGTGGCGATATCCGGATATTGACATGTGTATAGGGAATGGTTTCAGTTTAGATATACACTTGGTGTACATATAAACTATCCGCCCAGTCATTTGGATCACACATATTGAAACTTGAGCAGATCTCCGGCTGGCAATTATTGTGCTGTTCGTTTACGGTTGGTTATGTGTTGCTTCGTGAAGTGTCGGTGAACTAGCCAGCACTGTTCGAATGCGTCGATCGTCTGCAACGTGTGTGCAATAATTCAAATTCGGAAATGAAGCAGCAAGTCAAAACGAGGTTAAACGAAATTCAACTTGATGTTCCTTCTCTGTGGGTGCAACTGGCCCGCCCAAAATTGCTCCTATTGCGTTGTATTTTTCCTATAGATCTTCGCTATTACTGTTTTTAGTTTGTTTTCCAGTTTCTTCACGTCGATGATAGTGTAATCACCGCGGGCGTCTTCTCGGTAATTTGACGGGAATTCGTCGTTCGTGTACTCATCATATATGAGCCCAACTTGTATGGCGATATTCCTGAAACACCTCCATCCCCTAAAAAGGACGCTCAGTTCAGCGAACCGTATTCCGGGCTGAATAAATTACATGTTCGGTGTTGGACGAATTTCAACGAGTGCGCCATGAAGGGGCAGCCAGAATGCATGAAGCAAGCCCGCTCCATGCATTCCGATCATCACATCCGATGAATGGACTTGATCAATTTGATCACGAAGCGGAACCTTGGCGAAATCAACAACGGTGAGCTCCGTTCCTGGTAACGATCTAATCATCGATATGACGTCGTCTTCGTTATCGATCTGTCGTCCGATAAATTTATGTTCGAATTGCCCGGACGAATACGGTTTTCGCAGCACGAGCAGGATACGGATATGATCGTGCCGGCGCGCTGTGATGTTGAATGAGGTGACGACATGCCGAGCGAACGCCCTCATGAGCCCGACACCATCTTTCCCCGGGTCACACGACAGTCCATGTTCATTGGACTTGTACAAAATCGAGGAGTATCCAGCTGGAACGAAAACCCCATGCTCGATTAGAACCGATTCCGGAAGTCGACGAGCACGTTGGGTTGGTCTGCGTCGACTGAACACGACGTCCCAGACAATATCAAGATTACTAGGCGCGTGATCATCTAGTAGCAGGACTGATACGTTCTCGAATGGCACATCCTGTTTTGATTGTTTAATGAAGACCAACAGGTTGGGGCAAAGAGAGCCATTTACCAGTAGAACAATCGACATGAACGCGTTCAACCAATCGGTCGCCGCGTGGAATAAATTAAAATGCTCGCCCCTTTCGCGAGTGATGAGAAGAGTGGTCCCGTCCAATAACGCCATTGATTTGTTTTGATTAGACGTGATTGTGTCGCGGCAGACGACACTGGAAAAAATATCTTTGAGATGGTCCTGTGGGAACTTATCCATGGTGAACTGAGGCAAATGGCGGCAAGGGGCATTGAACGAGAAGGCGCCCCGACCATAATGATTGTACGACGCTATGGGATCGCATAGATACCCAGGGCGATATTCCGGGCAGAACGCCGGCGCGAGCTTCGATGGGTCGAGATATATTTCCGACCCATTACACAGCCTAAATCGGATTCAGAATCGTTCCCAGGATTGGACTGCAATATGGGATTACGTATGTGGTCGAGTGGCTTCCGGTTGATCGGGTAAAGTCGTGACCCGACAACTTAAGAGTGGCGCTTCACCCCGGCGAACGAATTGAGATTCGGAGCTGAGCCATTCTTGAAGGGCGGGTATACCCGTTTTGTATTCACAGCTGGAATCGGGATATTTCCCTATACGTAATAAAGATTCATATTCGATAACTGGGAACTTGGCGACGATGTTGTCCCGCAAGGCATCCGGCTGATTAACAGCAGAGTGTCTGGCAACTAGAATGGAACCGATTCGGGATGTCGACAGATAGAGCAGCCCGAATTGGAGAACGACGACGCTGCAGATGATGGCGACGACGCATTTACGGAGCCGACAGCGGGCCATGAATAATGTAATGGAACTGATGTAGTTAAGATGGGCGAGATATGAAGCAGAGAAGGACAGATGACCCCGATAATTGATGGTCTAAATTTGAAGGTCCTTGTACTGGCACCCACTTGAGATCCTTTTAAGCCATTTTCAAAGTGATCAACTAAAAAGACTGGATCAAAAAGTGCGTGTCAGTTCTTTCTTGGTCCAGTCTTTTCTGTGCGTTGGACTTGACACACCCGAACAGGTTCCGAATCAGTGGGAGATTAATTGGGGGAACGACTGATGGGGCCATCTCTTTCAGCTATCTCTCGCTTCAATTAACCACGGTCGACCTGCCAATCCCTTGAGGCTACCAGGAGCAAGCTCATCGAGCTGCAAGTCAAACGCTGATAGCCCTTTGTTGAGCGTCTGAACATATGGGCCACTTTTTCGAAACTCCCGGAAATACCTTGAGTCGTGTCCGAATTTCCGCCTTAAGCTTATTGAAACACGCCGGGCGCGACGATCGATTCTGCCTCCTCTATCATACTGAGCTATCTTACGATATCGATTTATAATACAGTATGGTTTCGGTGCGATACCAATACTACCACTCCCCCGTCAAGATTTCGTCAAGATAACAGAGCTACCAACAGGATAATTCTGGTTCTTTCTGCTGCGTAAAGGACCTTCCTCACCGAAGTACGAGAGCGAATTTGAAACCGCCCTGCAAGGGTTCTGGCTAATGCTGTGCTGCTCAATGCATGAAGGTGGAACCTTTCCGTGTCGCCTCGAACTGATGGTCTATGGAAGACCATTGCTGATGATCGAATTTGGATCCCGATTCAGCCGGGCTGTGGCCCCGCTTTGCGCATCGTCGTCATCGCCCACAGTGGCCTTGCCGGTCCGGTCTATTATTTCACTTTTTTCTGGTGGAAGGGAGTGACAGACGATATTGTTGGCATTGTCGAAAAATGCCTTGACCGCGTTCGCCTACGAGGGAATGTGGTCCCACGTCCGTTTGGGCATGCGATCCATGCGACCAGACCCAATCAAGTAATTCATCATGATTTTTTTGTTCATCGACACATCACCCAGGAAATCATCACACAATTTTGTTGATGTTCTCGGTATCAAAGACGACCTGAGTTAGGTTATAGAGTTAATTCTGTGCGAATTTGCCGACCACTTTGAAACTGGTTTAAGAGGTTTGGCATCGTGTTCACACATGTATCCGACCAGAGCCCTCATTCCAAGAACCAAGTGGTAGGAGACCTGTGCTCTCGCCTTCATATTGACCATCATTTTACTACTGCAAATTCTCCTTGGGCGAACGGAACGGTTGAAGTAGTGAACAAACTTCTACTTCATGTCCTTCGTGCGCTCGTATCTGAATTCCGCTGGACATTTCATGATTGGCCTTATGTACTTCCATTAGTCAATATATCGTTCTAAATCTTCGTGTACGAACTCATATTGGTTTCCGCTCCAGTCACTATAATGACCGACCTCTCTCTCCACTGTCTTCATCGAACCTCTCAACCAGATCGGGGACATCCCTTTGACATTCCAAGCAGTTCATGATATCACTACTGATCTAGCTGCAGCGTGCGATATCGTCCACCGTCAAGTCGACAGTAAATTGATTCGTCAACGTGGCCAGTATCTCGGGCTAAACAGCGAAATGTCGTCCCCATCAACTTCGAAAGAGGAGACGACGTCGCGGCTAATTTGAGCCGCCACAAAACGCCATAAACTCTCTGGCACTTGGCACTTTCCCGGCCAGATTGTCGGAACCATCAATGCGTATGTTTATAAGGTGAAGGATCGATTATTTCATCACACATTGCAGATGTGCTTTTGTTGTCGTCTCAAGAGATATAATGACTCACATCGAGATATATCAGGAAATCTATGAACAGATTGCTCAAGATGGACATGGGCATTTTGTCGAGAGCCTGCACGACATCCGCCGCAACACCGCTCGGGCGATGTAATTGAAGTTCAAGTACGGTGGGCTGGCTTCGAAGGGCAAGACACAACATGGGAACCTCTAGCTTCTATCCAAGAAGATGTCCCTATTGTGCTCAAAACAGTTTTTGCTTACACGGTCCGACCCGATATCGCTTACCTGCATACAGCATTTTCAAAATGGGGAATGTACAGAATCTTCCGTCATATAAATGGTTCGTTGCGTCTGTTGGGCGTCTTCGTCGTCTGGTCAGGTTTGCCATGTTGTGTCTATCTCTAATCAATACATGTAAATTTGGCGCTACTCCTTTGTTGCATTTTGTGTTTTCTACAGTTCGCGTACTCCGTTTGTGTTGCCCATTTAATGGTGTTGTCCCTGGTTTCCTGTTCGGTCCAGTGAATGTCATCACCGCAATCCGTTTGACGGGATACTGTGAGTGTTTTTCTCACCCCAGTTGTCTGGAAAGGGCATTGTCTTTCCCATCTTTAACAGCTACAAAGATTGGGGTAATGGTTCAGGTCGCCCTTGTCAGTGCACAGTGTGGTCATTGTTCGCTGTCCCAAGTCAATACATAGGACACGCCAGGCCAAGAGTACAATTGATATTTCAGTGAATCTCCTTTGAACCACGCCTTGGGGATTACACGTTTGTCATTGGGGTTGACCTCGACCTGCCTTCCCCCCTCCACTATCGTCCCCGGTCGCAGAAGACTCCAATATTCCCATCGAACTTGGAATCACCAAACATCATCTCGATGGCGTGAGATAAATCGTTCTTTTTTTGAATATGTTATCTATGGCCAGTTCAAGACCAGCATGTAATGCATTTGATCTCGCCTTCCTATTCGATGTAATTTCCCGCTTCACATTTGTATTTTTGTGTCGAATGAGGGCAGCAACGCCCCCATTTTTTTTTCCTTTCGTAAACCTCCATCAGTCCAGAGTTCTACGTCCAGATCAAGTGGAACACGCTTATTTTGTTTACGCTTTGCAATTGCCTCCTCTCGAGTGAATGGTGCGAGGTCAAAGCTCTCGCGGTAGCTGGCGGTGTCGAGGTCCCTACTCGGAGAATCAACGTGCCGTTCCATGGAATTTCTGGGAGAGCGGAACGTTCGTCTCTTCACGCCAAGGTCGATATCAGCACCAATACTTCTGAGGGTCCCGTGATCATGGGTCGGACATGGATTCAAATCAGGCACGGCGACCTTCCATCCTTCCTGGCCACTTGAGTTTTAGCTGGGCGCGTACATCGACGCCGAATTTGCAGAGACGCGGGTCCACCAATCAGGAAGAGATGAAAGGTCGCCGTCCCTGATGTAAATCCATGTCCGACCCATAATCACGGGACCCTCAGAAATATTGATGTTGATATCGACCTTGGCGTTGAAGAGACGAACGTTCCGCTCTCCCAGAAATTCCATGGAACGGTACGTTGATTCTCCGAGTAAAGACCTCGACACCACCAGCTACCGCGAGAGCGCTGACCTCGCACCATTCATGTTGTCCCAGGAGAGTGAGTTCAGATCCGCTGTCAACGGTCGCCACGACATCCAATGCGAGATCGCCAACCGACAGAGTCCCGGTATTGATATGAGTTCCCGAGGACGTATCTTCGGGATCGGCCGAAAGATGGTACAGCATTGGTCGTCGATACGGTCGCCCCTGTGGTCAATATGGAAAACTTGACGTCTAGTTCCGGGGGGAACTACACTGGGAGTATAATCGTCACCTACTGCAGTTCTTTCGGTTGGAAAGTGAACAGAGCGACTTATATTCGGGCCGGGTGATCGCGACGACCGCGGTAATGCTGGGGGCTGATTTCGACGACGGGGGAAACCCATTAGTTCCAAGAAAGAGAACGCGGAGATACTGAACCGTTCGCCATAGACGTGGTATGAGATCGAGTGTTTAGGGTATTGGGAGCTGGGCGCGATCTCATGCGAACGAGGGCCGGAAGCGGCAACAGACGGGGGGCGTCCTTGGCTCACCGACGTATCTGGCGCCATGGATCCCCGACGTTCGTAGCTGGTGGACGAAGTTCGAGGCGGTAGACTTTGGCGAGCGTCGTGCGGAATTCGCCATGAAGACGTCGTCGGTGAGGGCTCGGCAGTTTCGAACGAGGTGATGCTTTTGTCGTGCGGCACAGGCCGGATTGAGGCAAAACGAGCGAACACCGGTAGCCCCAGCGCTGTCGGTAGAACGGGGTCGGATAATGAGGGGATGAACACGATGATACGCTATAGCTTGCTCGACGATGAAGGGATAGAGTGCATCGGGATCATTATTGAGAACAATCCTGTCGGTTTTGGGACGGCGTTCCATGCCGATTTAAAATTGGACGGCTCAAGCGCAGCAAAAATCGATAATGCCCACAATTTCATAATCAAAAAAGTTGATCAGTAGTCGTTTGCATGTCTAGAGATGCTCGGCCAGGTCATCGTGCAGCTGAAGACATGAACTCGAATCACGAATTGGCTGCAATCCGAGCACGCGTGACATTCTGGCCATTTGTACTGGACCGGAGGGAATGTTTTCACACACTTCCTGGAGAGTACAGGTTCGGGGATCAACTGATCGCAATGAAAGGGAGAGGAGAAACAACAACGAGCGAGGGAAGAACGGATCACATTTTCAGGGTGTAGAGTGCGTCTTGATCGCTCATGGCCCGATATCGTGATCCGCAATGTGGCTAGAAAGGCAACGATCACGCACCACGTTCCCCTCGTGGATCAGGGGCGTTTGTGCAATCCGCAGGGCAGATGGGATATTAAACATGGGATATTAAACATGGCTTGACGAGATT